>VZTI01005563.1:184344-214415 GCA_013397865.1 Struthidea cinerea
CCACAAACCACAGACCTAGAAAAAAAAAAAAAAAAAAAAAAACCCCCCCCCCAAAAAAAACCAAAAAAAACAAACAAAAAAACAAAAAAAAAACAACACCAAAACAAATCAGGATGCAATCCATCCTCTCCATCCTCTCCCTTTTACTTGAACTGCAGCTTAAAAAATGATCTTATATGCAATTTCTGATTTATCAGCAGCAAGTTCCATTCTGCACCAAGGTGGGTGTGTCCCTGAAATATTCCCACTTACCCATCCATAACTGCAGACAACAGCCCTGCCATCACACTCTGGGCCTGGGAATTCCCTGATAACTTTTATTTACCTGCTAAAAGGCTAAAAAGCCTCTTCTAAACAAATTTCTCTTGCTGCAGCAAGCCTAGAATCAGCCTTTTCTATCCTTTTTTTCTCTTACCCCCCAATCACCTGACCAATGAGAGGTGAAGGTGAATGCAGTGACATTTTTGGAGTTTTCCAGACAGGGAAGCAGTGCTTACCAACCACTTCTTCTTCTTGATCCCGAAGTAGAATATTGACAGCTGGAAGAAGGGTACGAGGGCAAGTGGGGCCAGCACTGAAGGACAGAACGGAAAGAGAGAGGCATTTGGAATTTCACTGCCATCATAAAAATGATTCTTTCTTTCCAGTGGAAGAAGAATTGCTGTCTTCCACGCATCCACATAATCTCTTCCTCTTTTCTTCTCATCACTTCTCCATTTCTTTCCCCATCCCTTTCTTCCCTCTGTTTGATACACCCCCATCTACATCTCATAACCCAAACAGAGACTTAAGGGGCAATTCCTTCTCCCGTGGATCTTCTTTAACGTGAAGGAAGCTGCCCAGAGCTGTCACTTCAGTGGGATTATCTTTAAAACCTTTATTTTGTAGAGCAGAAGATGTACTCATGATTTTAGGGGATACTCACAGAAGAAATACTTGTGCTGGTAATTGTAAGGCATGAACTTCTTTTTCTGCTTTCCAAGCTGTAAAAATAAAAGATATTGAAATATTTATAAAAAGCACAATTAAGTTTATTTCTTCACCTTGCATTCTTTTTTCACCATATACACAAGAGGTTTCTTAACAACACCCCAAATTTTTGTGAATGTAATACTTCAAAAGACAAGATAACAAGGAGGTAAAGCAAACTACTTCCAGAGCTCCAGCCCCCACTGGAATAAAACTGAAACAACAAATGAACCAGATAAAAAGATAAAAAATCCTGAAATCCACTTTGCCATGGTGTGCCTGACTCTGATCCTGTTAAAAAGCAGGAAGACATTAGAACTGATTTCCTACATTTTCACTCCGTCAGACCCAGTGGAGCACAGCCAGCCTGCTCCGGATGCTCATGCTCCTACATGAGAGATCTTTCCCAAAATCCCTGACAAAATCCTTCCCAGCTGAAGCCAACAGTTTTCTACCAATAAGCCTTTTGTCACCCTCATTGCAGGAGCCTTTCTGAGACAGCAGAGCTGCAATTTTCCATGAGCCTTGGAGAGTTTCTTCAGCAGGTAAAAGAGAGAGAGGCATTATTTTAAGAGGCTGGTTTATCTTGCAACGAGGCCATTTCATCACCCATGAGTAAACGGAATTACAAGGAAAAGAAAAGGCAAATGAGCCTATCTTGATGCTATCAGAAACCATAATGTCAGCAGGGAGGATCTATTCATAGTTTCTCTTTTTATGAAAGCCATAAAATTCAGGATTAGGAAATCATTCGCTGCATTTTGCATTCGGTGCACGGCAGCTCCGCCGGCCCTGAAGGATTTGGGTGCCAAACAGCTCCAGCAGCCAGGAGGATCCAGAGGGAACATCTGACTCACTAACACCATCTAATGCAAGTGGACTGACTCACCCCTGGAGCTGCCTTCGAAGGGCTTGCCCTTACTTAAGCACTGATTTCAAGCCTTTGCTTCTCAGGAGCTGGTGCCTCAGCACTGCAATAACACGAGACTCTCAGACCTTGGAACACTTTGGGGATTATCAAAGAATCCCAAAACGGTTTGGGTTGGAAGGGACCTTAAAGACCACCTCGTTTCAAGGCACAATCTGGGCTGTTATCATTATATATTACATATACATATATATATATATATATATATAAAAATCACACTCTAGCTTTCTGTCATTAAATCTGCTTTTCCAGACCTCCATGGAGAGGGTCTTTCCCAGGCTGAAGAGGAGAGGGTGCATGTTGAGGTCAGGGTCCTTGCGGAAGCAGTTGGGCTTGGCGTGGTGCTGGTTGTGCAGGTGGTTCCACCAGCTGGCAGGCAACCCCTGCGTGGGGATTCAAAACGGAGCAATATCAAGGATCTCATCTCTATTTGTTGCAATTCCCTCACAGGTGACCCTGCCTGGATTTAGAGACACTCCCATCCATTGCTCAGTCCCTATTAGCCCCAGAGAACACTCCCACCAGTACCTTCAGCACGTTTATCACCACAGTCTGCAGGAGATGATTCCACCTAGGCTTCCTGAAGACAGAGCAGTGCCCCAGATCGTGTTGGAACCAGCCCATCTGAATCTGTGAGACAAAAGGATCACTGAGGAAAGAGAACCGGTTGCAATAATTTGCCCCATGAGTCTCCGTAACATCAGAGTGTGAGTTTCATCTTCCTTCCGATGTGGGGAAGAGACACTCACAGGGCTGGGAATTTCTATCCAGGCCACTGTCCACTAGAGCTGCTCCATTCCAGATATTGGTTTCATCTGGAATATAGGGAAAGCAGCAAAGCATCACTGCAATTAACTTCACTTGTCACAGCAGGGAATTCTGTTGCTGCCGTCACGAATAATTAACTCCCAAGTAACCAGCTAAGAAGTGGAACGGTTTCCAAGTCCGTGGCTTCACTGCATTCCATATTCCCATGGAAATACAAGACTGCTCTTTGAGGCACATCTACCTTAGCAGATATTAGGCAAATAAAACAGATTAATTAAATAAATTAGCTCGTTCGCACCTGCTCCAGGGAGATCTGAGCAGACTTAAGTGTTCAGTGCTAATAAAGAAAATCCTGTTTTCCTCCCTCCGCCACACCCTTCAATTTCTCCCATCCAAGGGCCACAAATCCCTATTCCCTCCTTCCCTACAGCCACCCTGAAATGGATCCTTCCCTTCTGTGGCTGAATTTACTAATCCAACAGAAAACAATTCAGGGCTAGTGGGGACTGATAAAGGATGCCAAAAATACCAGAGCCATCTGACAGAAGGAACAGAGAGCCAAAAGTGCAGGTGAGAATGAAATATTCCCTCTTTTTGCTGGCGTAAGCGATTAGATCAGCTCATCCCATGTTGTGAAAGAGCCAGTTCCACAACAGCCCCACCATCCCGAGGGAGCAGCCTGTCAGCAAAAGGGGATTTGCTGCAGACAACAAAAAGTGTGACGTTGAATGCGCTTGTCATCTCCAGCCAGATAATGGGATCTAAGGAGAGACAATGCCTGGGACGTGAACATCCCATTAATCCTCTCCACCCGGAAGAGAAGAGCCGAGGGCGTCTGCAGCATTGAGGACCTGTCAGCAGTTTACCTGGGCAGTGGTGAAGAACGCCATGCCAGCCAGGAAAGGCACCAGGGATATGCCAAAGTACCAGAGCACGAGCCAGGCTGCAGCTTCCAGCACCAGGAGGTGAAGGAAAATCAGGAAGAAGAAGAAGTAATTGGGCCTCAGAAGTCCCATCTTCTCAATGGTGCAGCGCAGCTCACGAAAATCCTCCAAGAGGGATTTCTGTGGGTAAACAAAAGGGATTTCTGTGGGTGAAGTGAGTATTAATGCACTGTTTACTTTGCAAATGTCACAGAGCAGAGCCAGGAACCCCAAAGCAGCCACAGAAGTCAGAGATGTTCTGTCAGTGGGGGCTCTATAGCAAAACAGGCATGAGGTCAACAGATCTTGCTTTTGCTTTGGTGCTGAGACATCCCAGTGAGGAGAACTGAGCAGGATTTGGGGCTCTGGAGCTCATTGCTTGCTCCCAGGAGTGGATTTAGTGATGCTGGGACAGTCATGTTTCCATTCCTGCCCACCACCACCACCTCCTGCCCACCCACACCCTCAGAGGTGATTCCTGCTACCTCTCCCATTTTCCTTCTCCTCCCATGCTGAACCCCGAGCCATTCCCACCGCTGGAATCTAGGGCACTCACCTTTTTATTAGACTCAAAGCTGGGTTGATCTGGTGCCAGCTCCCCAATCAGCAGAGATTTCAGGTACTTCTGCACCAGGGACTTGTCGTTGTGAAATGCCACAAAGGCATCCTGAGGAACACAAAGGGAAGGAGTGAGAGAGGGCACGTGCCGAACACCAGAGCTGAGCCTCTCATCCCCCAGGTCTGGATTACAACACAAAATCCTGCTCCCCTTGTCCATTTTTGTCTCTCCTGTCGCTCTTTGCCATCAACTGGAGCTTGGCCCAAGGAAGCTGGAGAGGTTTCAAGAGCCCAGATTTCATAAAAGCCCCTGGGCGAGGCTGGTAATAAACATGAAAGGGTTTGATGAAAAACCCTTTGCAGAGGGAAACGTGTTCTTTCATCTGCTTGTTTCAGCACAGTCTGTCCCTAGAAGGCTCCAGCCAGCAGCCCCGCCCTATGGATGGGACCCAGGAGCAGGGAATGAGGTGTGTCTTTGCCATGCTTGGGCTGAGGCTTTGAAATCCTGTCTGTCTAACACTAAGGCCATAAAGAGTAGATGCTGAAGCCTCATATTCAGCAGCCCAAACTGGGTGTCTCTCACAGTTCCCTCCAAATTTCCAGACTGGCTGATGTTCTGGGGAAGTGGGTGACAGTAGTGACACAAATGGGCCTGTTCAAGTGCCATTTGAAATCCCAGTTCAAAATCAAATATAAACAATGGAATGAAGGATGAGATTCGAGACGAATCAAAACTCTTCTTTATCTCATGTCCTCAGTGGATTTTCCAGAAGAAAATTAAAGAGGCTGGCCATACTCTTTTTTTCCTTCCAGAAAGAGTGGACAGAACAAAATCCTGGCTTTGAACAGTCTGATTTTGCTGACTCTGGCTCTGAAAATCAGCATGGATGAGCATGACCCAAATATCCTGCACAGGTCTGGTCAGGATCAAACCCCTGGAAGAGGACAGAGGACTTCCTTGGAGCCTCTTGGCTGGAGACAGTCTCTCCCTGAGTATAGAAAAAGTCAGTATAGAAGAAGTCAGAACAAGGTGACTTTTTGGTTGTTTGGGCTTTTCCACAGACATCTCTTGACCCTTTGTCACAGTGACAAATGAACAACTCTGTCCAGACCCAGAGGACTGGGGAAATCTTTCCATTGTGACTTTCTGCCCCTCATCCTCTAGGTCTTTATTTATTTTTATATCCCTCCCTCTCATCAGGAATTCTGATTTAATCCGTAAGTACCTATACTGCAGCTTGGAAACAGCAACCAGAATCCTTTCAAGCAGAAAATCCTATCCATGAGATCAGTATCACAGATTCTTATCACTGAAAGCCTGTCTTTTCTCCTCCCTGCCCTTAGGCCCTGACCAGCATCTTACTAACTCTAAGATTAACTTTAGGAACTATCACCTAAAACGCACATAACTCACAACATTTGACATCAATTAAATGTTCTGCAACGGTGTTGCCTTGTATTTTCAAAACAACCCCCACAGAGGAAGAAAATTCTCACTACGTATACACAATTATGAGCTCTGGAGTAGTCTTGGGAAAAAAAATCTTGGATCCTGGTTTTAGGTAAAGTCCTGCATCAGTAATTTTTTGAGACACCTTCCTGCCGTGCTTTTCTATGTGGATTTCTTACAATATATGAACAAGCAGCATTTTAAAAGCAAAAAGAATGATTAAGACTAGCAAGGGCAAGACAGAAAGTGTTGTTAGGATGCAACACAAATCCACATTGAACCCATGATTTTGGCTACTGCTTGTGGTCCTGTCTTCAAAGGGATACAATACAGCTAGAAGTTCGAAAACACCTTTAAGAGCAAGTAAAATCAGAATGAAATTATAGCAACAATAAAAGCAAGTAAGATCAAAGGTCATTTTTAAACACATTCACTGTGGTTAAAGCCCCTGGGTGTCTATAAATACAATGATGTAAAGGCAGATCCGTGCAGGAGCTGGGAGGACATAGCTCGGGGACAAATCATTCCACGCATTCTGCATTCCTTGACTCCTTCTGCAAAAGTCCAGTGGCAGAAAGTGCAGGAGATGGCACCAGGATCTCTGGGCTGGCCTATGCTCTGAAGGTTAGTGAATTTGGGAGAAACCAAACAAGACTCAAACCTCTCCTTTTTTCTTCCTCTGAGATCACCAGGTATTTTTCTGCCCCAGTTTCAAGCAGGGTGCAAGGGATTAAATATGAAAAATAACTGATCTGGTTCGTTTTGGGCCGGGAGTTAGGAAGTGCTATCCCATTCTGCACGCTGAAACCTGAGGAATTAGACAGGCTAAGCAACTTTGCTCAAGTCAGAAAGTCTTGTCGTGACAAGAATTAAATCTCCCGCATCACAAGCTTATGCCCGTGTTTCCAATGCTCAGATTTCTGCCTATTCAGAAATTCAGTGTCTCCTTTCAGCATGGTCCGGGAGATCTGCTTAGAATTTATTATTCCTGCCAACAAGCACCAAATGATTTTAGAGGAATCCTCTAGATCAAAGATTTTTTGCAGGAATCCCTGGAAGATCTGTGTTCAAATACATTTGTAGGACTTCTCCTTACGTCCTGCAGCCCAAGATCATCGTGCTGCTTTCTCAGTCCGCTCGCTGACCAAGCACAGCGACGACCACCACCAGAGAGGATTCCCACCATGTCCTCCTTCCCTGCCACTGGAACCACCTTCCTCCAACTGCTTTCCCAGCTCTTACCGTGGCATCCTGCCCAGCATAGTGGCTGATAACCCGGCTGCCCCCAGGATGTCTCTTGGAAAACTTGCTGACATCATAAACCTTCCTGTCGATCACCAGCCACTGCTCCTGGCCTTGCCCGCGGCCGTTGCGGATCCCGACCTCTTCCCAAGTGAAAAGCTGCGGAAAGGCTGGAACGGGTCCTGTCTCCTTCTCGCTGGGGCCAGTCTGTGGAGCCATCCGTGCTGGAATTCTCCAGTGCCAGCACTGCAGCTCCGTGCCCAGGCTGAGGGTGGCCCATCCTGGCCTGCCCGTTATACAGCCCCACTCCAAGCCACTCCCTGCGCTTCCAAGGGCTGGTTGGCTCTCCTCTCCCAAACACACCCCAAACACACCCTTCCCAAGTTCTCTCCTCTTCCAGACGCTTGGACGCACCCGTGAGGAAAAGCCGTGCTCCTTCTCGTCCTTTCTGAGCTGCCTTTGCAAGGTCTGACTGCTCCACTGAACACAAACAGGAATAAAGAGAGAAATTTGGGAAGATCACCTGTTGTCTCTGAATGGCCTCATCACCACCCACGACCTTCAGGTTGTCCCTGGTCTTTGAAGTTTTCTGTGCTGACCCTGGCACTCTAAATTAATGTGTCTTTCTTAACGAAATAATTGATTAAAATATCGCCAAATCAGAGTAAAGAAAGGACACATTAAGAAAGCATTTATTATTTCCAGCTAATTTGGCTTCTATATTGATAATACTTTGCATACAGTTGGTTTCAGAGTTTCCTGTATGTTCTTGAGCCATGAACTAATTGTTCAAGTAATTAATTCATGCGTCTATAACATTAAAACCTTTTGTAGTAATAGCAGTAGTAGTAATAATAGTGATAACAATAACAATAATAATAATAACAATAATAATTGCAATCACTGTTACCACCAAGTTTGGCTGTAGATTCATAAAACCATGCTTAAAGGCAACGTTGACATAATTAACTTTACTTCAATACTACTCTTGCACAGACCAAGTCTAAGCATCCCTGATATTGTGAAGGTCTGCTGTGCAATGAAGAGTTCTCAGCTGTAATAAAATGCAGTGACAAGGCAATGCCAAGTTTTCTATGAACTCACACCAACTTTGCAGACAAATCTAAGTAATATATATGAGATGCTGCCCTACTTGAGATTTAGCGGTGTCTTAATCCTGGTTGGGTTTTTTTAACCCAAAATTCCAAG
Organism: Struthidea cinerea; assembly: GCA_013397865.1. Lineage (NCBI taxonomy): Eukaryota > Metazoa > Chordata > Aves > Passeriformes > Corcoracidae > Struthidea > Struthidea cinerea. The sequence goes on from VZTI01005563.1 coordinate 192,392, forward strand.
CCGTGGGTGCTTTTGAGGAGGGTGAAAGCAGTAGGCAGACGTGGTAGGGCCTGGAGTAATGCAATACTGATTTAAATCCTGAGTTTTCCCCCTCATCCCAAACTTTCCATTTATCTTTCTGAATTTCTTAGGTCTATAACCCCAAATGTGGCCTGCAGTGATGCCCAGTCCCTGCCTGAGGCCTGCCCAGCTGCAGCTGTCAACTATCTCTTGTGACAGTGAGTTTCCCAGACAATTCACACACTGGGATCCCAAGAAAACAGGTTGTTGTGTGAGCTCCCAGTTCTGAGGAGGACTGAAAACACTCAGCTGAAGCTGCAGACTTCAGGCAGGATAGAAAGATAAAGAAAGATAAAGACAGATAAGAAAGCCAAACTACTTTCTTGACCAAGGCACCTCAGCAGGGTGAGTCGTTTTCCCTGTCTGCCTGCACGGAGTGGCCAGTTCTCTGGCTGACACAGAACTCCAAATTATGCAATTCCAATTCTTCAAATCATGTAGCATCTTGCAAATTAATCAGTCAAGCCCCAAACCGCCATTTAAAAGTTCCTGACATGTGGCAATTGGTGAACCACCCAAAGTAAAAGAGAAATGTCACTGCTGGTATTCATCAGAAGACAGTGATAAAAGAATGGGAGGAATAATTTCTACCCTGCTGTCACACTGTATTTTGTAACTCTTTATCTTGCTCTAAATAAAAGCTGAGAGTGTCAGCGCTAAGGATGTGTTCATGTTCTATGTGTATGTGCAGAGTCTTACCTAAATCGATGTTCAGTACTTGAGGTGGTGGCAATGAAATATGCAACAGTTCGCACAATTCCCCCCAGATGTGGGGTTTTGTGCACACGTGAAAATAACAAGTTACTCCACAGATGGCTGAAAGTACAAAAAAAAAACCCCTTCCCATGGCCCTATATTCAGACTTGGAAATGTAGCAGCTACTTGAAAAGGAGGAGATAAAAATGCGGGGTTTGGTTTCGGTCTAGGAGGAGGTGCAGGATGAAGAGCCAGAATGGAGCGAACAAACATGGGATGTCTCTGTCTATACCCACAGCCAGCAGCTGTGAGTTTCACTGTTAACACTGTGGGTGCCAGCATGCCCCAAACTGGTGGAATTCGGTTTGGGAACTCTAACATGATTGTCCTCTGTATTGACAGCGTGTACAAACATTTAGTGTCTGAATTTATTTAGCATCAGGTCCCATCCAGAGGGGCCTGTAACACCCACTGATACGCTATTAAATTAAAATCCCAATGTGAAAGCAGAAGCTGCCTCTGTCTATATTATCCAGGTCACCAAACAGATTCCAGAGGCGCACGGAAAAGCCCAGACAGTGAAAGGCACAGTCCTGCTTACCCAGAGAAACTACTGAGAAACCTGTTAAAGTGCATTTACACCACACTTGCTGTTCTGCAACCACTGCCCACACACCTGCCAAAATGCGTGTCCTGCGTTCCCGGGAGCTGGGACATGTGCACGGAGCTGCTCTGCAGCCCTGCTCCCGTGACTCAGAGGCTCCTTGCACAGGCACTTGACACAATTTCCCAGATTTCCAGAAGGACACTACGTGACTGCTCAGCTGGCAGTTGCTGCCTCAACGCTTTTATTCCCCGTCACATAAATGTTTGCAGCTTCCACTCAAGCCACTGGAGATAAATGGTCCAGAAATAAATCTGGTACTGAGACACCCTGGAGCATCTTGGAAGTGGTTGATGATCTTAGAGGTTTTTCCAAAATTAATGATCCTATGATCTTGTTTCTAAGAAAATCTTCTTCAGAGAGGATATTTAAGTTCTGAGTAATTTTGTCTTACAGGATTTTTTTTACAGGGTTTTCATGGAGCCTTCCACGTGGGAACACCTCCCAGGTGGGGCTCCTGGGCAAAACTGGCTGGAGAATCTCTACTTTACGAAGTTTAGAGTCTCACCAGAGTTGTTAGATAGAAGACAGACAGTTGTGGGTTGAACAGGTCTCCAGAATTAGGTGTCAACAGTGGAGAAAGCTGGAAAGGTGTGACCTTGGATGAGCATCTGCAAGAACACCTGCACTTCCCTCTGGAAGCAGAGCTGAGTCTCTCTGCCCTGTCCTGGCTGCTCTGGAACCATGGAACAGCATCTTTGATCAAAGCAGAGATGATCTGAAATGTCTCTGCATCAGGAGGAAGGTAGCACTTGATTCATATAAAATAACTTTACTTTAAAGAGTTTGTCCTCAAGGGGCTCTGGAATGGAGCTCACAGGATACTGAGCCCTGTGCAGAGGGGTCAGGGATGCTCTGCCCTACAGTGGCTCCAGGGAAATTACCTGCATCTATCCATAGGTTCCTGTGCATAGAGCCTGTTTTTCTTCCTGGATTTCATGGACTCTCCTTCAAGACTCCCTCTTCTGTGACTATGATGTGCCTCTTCCCAAACACAGCCAGGATAAATAGAAATAATTAAAATTATTTTATCTCCAGCACAAAACTTAATGAGGAATCCATAATTCAGGAAAAGGCTGCATTCAGAAAGATCTTCTCAATCTTTTCAAGAGACAAAAACTTTTGCAGTTGGCAAAATTTTGTTTTGGAAAGGAAGAAAAAATCCAATAATTGATTGCTTGATAAAAACATTAAAAGGCACCACATCGGTCAGGAGGAGAAAAGGACCAGCTTTTTCCTTTTTTAGTGTGTTCTAGGTTAATGAGACACCACCCTGCATCTCAGATGGAGCTATTTATCAGGAATACCATGTGCCATGAAATGGGAAGAGAAACCTAAAGCAAAACCAAGGGGTTTTTTCATAGACAGAGTCAGGTTTGCAATGGAGACCCTGCCTTGAGAGGTTTCGTTTGCTCAGATATAGAAAATCTTCATTAATTTTGTTTCATTCCTTAGTCCAGATATCAATAGTAAATTAACAATTTTTTTTTTCTCTGTGAAAGCAATCTTCACATCCTTTGCAAAAAGAGAAAAAAAACCACCTGTGAAAAGCCACACTCTCCCTCCCAGCTTCGGGTTACGTTTTATGGGTAAACAATAAAAACCCAAAATGAAGGGCCTGTTAATTAGAATGAGGGCTAAAATTAGGCTCTGTCATAAGCCCTGTGAGCCTTCTCGTCCACAGCTCCCCACAGAACAATAAATTGCATTAAAACACATATTATATAAATTCTTTTGCAATTCCTATGAAATAAACCCTTTGCACCCCTCAGCTTCATGAAAGTCAGAATCCCAGGGGCTCTTTTGTGGCCTTAAGATCTAAGTGAAGCTGATCTAAAGTTACAAATTCTGTATTTCTCCTCTCCGGAGTGCTCTGTTTTGTTACAAAGAATGAGACACAACATGATCCAAGATAAAACTGTCAAAGGCCTGTAACAAACCCACTTTGTTTTCTCACTGCCGCATATTTGGGGTTGTTTTTTTCCCGATCAGGCAGCACTTTTGTTGCATTTTCTGTGGCCAGTGCGGAGCCCCCGCTGCTTACAAACTTCCAAATGCCTGAAATGGGGCATCCACAGAAGAAAAACTCCACAAAAGGTGCCCACGCTTGGAAAGTTTGGTTTTAATGCGTGGCTTGTGCGACCCTAATTCGGAGGAAAGCGGCCTAAGCCCGGATTCAAACGCCCACCGTGGTTCCGCAGCCTCCCCACAGAGCAGCTTCCCCCGGGCCTCCTTCAACCTCTGCAACCAACGTGGCACAGCCTGCAGCAAGATTGGGCCCTAATTCCTCCCCTGGCCTTCACCCCCTGCCTCTCTCCTTCCTCAGCCACCTATTTTGGGGTGGATCCTTAGGGCAATGCAAACATTTTGCCTCAGAGATGTCCCTCAGACTCCTACACCCTGCCCCGCCCACAAGGGCACTACTCGGAGTTTTCATATTTGGCTACTTGTTTTCTTTTGCAAAATTTTAATTTTTCTTTGACACTTTAGCAACTCCTACTTGTAGTTCCACGATCTTTTCACTCTTTGTATTCTCAATCTGCCTCACAGGTTGTCCCTCATCCCTCCAAAATGCTCTCAGCAGTTTGTTTCTCCCTTCTTTGCTAGGAATCTAAGTCCCGTAAATTCATACTTATTCCCTTATTTTGGTAACTTCGGAATATTTGCTGAAGACAGAAATATCTGTGGCTTTCTAGTCTCACATGTCTCTGATCTTCCTTTTGGATGAGGGGAGAAGAGGGAATAAAACAAAAATGATGTCAAAACCTGAGCTCATTGCAGCATTTCCACTCATCTTTTGTTTTACTTGGGCAACATCCAGCATTTCTTACCTCACCTTGTTTCTTTTTCCTAACCGATTGGGGGATGATCCTGGAAAGGAATTCAGGCTCACTTGTTACAACACTGGCATCCCTTCTTGCCAGAAGAAGTTATCATTCTATCTTGGTCTGCAGCTAAATGATGCTTTCGTGTTCATCCCAAAAGGGCCATTATGCAGGAGGTGACCTAATTAGGATAACACTGCCCACAGAACTGCCCTCATCTCTTCCTGAGTCAAAGCAAACATTACACAAGGAATTATCATCTAGAAAATTGAGTTATTCTTGAATTTTTGTATTTCCCTTAGAGGACAATCTACCACCGCTCCTGCTAATTGGGCTAATTAACCTTGGTACTAAGAATTTGCACCTACACTGTATCTTGAACTGGTATTGATCCACACTTCAGCTGCTGAGTATTTCTTTATTACTGACAGATTGAAGTATTCTCTGCTCTAAAACTTCTCATTTTATGATCAAGTCGCTGCCTCTTCTTTTATTGCGCTCAGGGAGCTCTGACAATTTTATCCTCTCACAAAAAAAAAAAAAAAAAAAAATCACCAAACTGACAAGAGCCTAAATGATGAGCTGCAAAAATCAAAAAGCCAGGCTGGTTCTTGTGAGCAAAGCCAAGGGAGATTAGTATGGATCAGTCAGACCTTTGGAAATTTTGCCTCAGGGGCACCAGCATTTCATATAAGCTGTCATGGGTGTCATTTCTGGCTGATGTTTCAAAGCTTTTCCTGGTGGAAATTTTCTGGACACTTAATACCAGTCCCTGCAGAAGATGCAAATCACAGAGAAACCTCTTCCAGTGTAATCCTCCTTCCTTCCTACCCATGAGCAGCATTGCATTACTACACTTCTCCTCTACACCTGACCTGTTAGGAAATCTCTTTATATTCCTTATAAAAGAATCTTGGGAAGCAGCAAATCCTCCCTTTTATGAGTGAGTCGGCTACATTCATCATCTATCCTGTGTGGATCTACAACCAGCTTGATTTCCCCTACTTTTCTAAAGGTGGGGAGAATTCCATAAAGAACGCCATTCCCCTCTTCAGGAATTCGGGATAATGGATGCAAACACATCCACAAGCTGGGCAAGGACTGCAAATCCACACCATTAACGAGTCCAAGTGAGCTGGTGTTGGGAAGGGGGAAGCTATGGCATTTTCCTCTTTCACTTGCCCCATCACCCTTAACTGCCTGAACATCACCCTGACATTTTCATCATTCCAGCTGCTCCCTGATTTGGAAAAAGTGATTTATTCCAGGTTGGAGCCACCTCTTTGTCCAATGATATTCCACTTAACCGGATCATCTTCAAAGCCTTATGCACCTCTGACATCTTCAGGAACTACATCTTCTTCCCCCTGCCATGGGCAGGGACACCTTCCGCTATCCCAGGCTGCTCCAAGCCCCATTCAGCCTGGCCTTGGACACTTCCAGAGATCCAGGGGCAGCCACAGCTTCTCTGGGCAACCTGTGCCAGGGCCTCCCCACCCTCACAGGGAAGAATTTCTTCCCAATATCCCATCTAAACCTCCCTTCTTTCAGTTTGAAGCCATTCCCCCTTGTCCTGCCGCTCCGTGCCCTTGCCAAGTCTCTCTCATGATCGGATCCTTCCCTTCTGATCCTCTGGGATGTCCTCCTCCCCTTCTGATGTCTGACTGCCACCCTGTGGCTATTCCACAACGTTCACGTTCCTTTTTCAAGGCTAAAGGGTTTCCACTAGATGGCAAAGTTGGGGCTGGTGCTCTTCCAAGAAGGTGTATTTCAGTGTATTTCTTGAACCTGGAAAACTCTCTGGAGAACTCTTCTCGAGCCTGGAAAACTTCCAGTAACCTCAGCATATTCGTATCTGGTTATGCTGAGTCAGGTCCCCTCTCAGTCTTACCCTTCAGGATTGTGAATCTGCCCATCTGTGTTATTTTTCCTGGTTATCCAGGAATTTCGTTTATTGCATTGTGGATGTTTCCTCTTGATTGTGGCAGAGAAAACACAGGAGAAGCACATTCTGGAAAAGAGGTTTATGACAGTTCTCTCTCTGCAGCTGTGGACAGGCATTTGTTCCACCTTTCACAGCGTGAAGGCTCTTGCACAGATGTGATTTTACTCTGATGACAGCAAAAATTGGTAAGATAAGGAGTTTTATTAATAAGACTTTCCTCCATCCACAGCTGTAATAAGAGGGAAAGAAATGGAGCAGGAAAAAACCAAGGTAAAACAATAACTAAGGCCCACTTTCTTTATGGTCTTAATCAACAGGCATTTCATGATTATTTTATTATTCCCATTACAATTTTTATCCTGTGCTTAACACTCTTGGCCTGGGAAGATGCATTCCTTCCATTCCCTCAACACCTCATCCTCATTTTGGATCTTGATCGGAAAAAATTCCTCAAAAGCAACCCATCCTTTCTGGATACTAATCCACCTGTCCCTGGGGGACCAGGGTGATGGAGCATCTTCCTTAGTGATGTGGCAGGTGCTCCATCCTGGTTTGGCATCTGTAATGTTGGGGCAGTAAATTAAAAGACCCCCAGGAAAGGCAGCAAGACTATTCCAAAAAAATCCCACAGGATTGGATTGGGGGGGTGTTTGGAAGGCACATCATCCAAGAGAGGGAGAGCAGCAATGTTTTGGCTGAGGTGTGCCTGTGGATATGCAGCTGAATGAGAAGTTAAACACTTTCAAACAGCAGTCTGGCCCCCAACACCTTTCGAACTTCCTTAGATTTGTGTGTAGCTCAGGCAGGAATGCCTCACTCTCCATGGGCCAGGAGTCAGGAATTCTCTCCTTGTAACAAATCACCCGGAGGTTCAAAAAGAGCCAAAGCTTCAGGCAGTCACAAAGTGATGATGATCACCCTTCACACAGAACCACTGCAGAACGGTTTGGGTTGGAAGGGACCTTAAAGCTCAGCTCATTCCACCCCCTGCCATGGTTTATTGTATTCCACTACACCAGGCTGCTCCAAGCCCCATCCAACCTGGCCTGGAATGTTTTTGCTTCCTGAATCACCCTTGTAGGGATCCCGAGTGTGGATGTGACAGGTTTCTCTCTCTTCTGACTCTCAGTAATGGCTTCAGTAACACTCCAAAGTCTGGCACTGTGCAAAGCACTTGCAGATCCCCCACGGAATGTCACCAGTGGACAAATAACCCAGAGGCTTCCTGAGGAGATGTGCAGGGCAGCATTCCCACAGAATATGGCATGTGGAAAAACTTCCACTTTCTTGTTTCCCTACCTCAGCTAGGGCTCTAACTAGATCCTGCTCCTAGAGAACTGCTGCCTGCACCTCCCCACCTCACCCACATAATGTACAAACTGGCCTGGGAGCTCCCTATCACAAACAGGGAGTTGAAAATACTGAACTTACCCCATTCCCTAGAGCTTCCACATTGCCCTAATTCCCACATTCCTTGATTTCATGCTGTCCCAACTTTCTTACTACACTCACAACAAGAGCCACCACCAAAAAGCCTATGTTAGCTAAGAAGCTTCCTTCCTACATACTCAGCAAATGAAGGATCAGCAGATGGAAAGAAATCTGTTCCCAGTCCCAAAGCTGCCCCCAGCTCGGTGGGACACAACCTCCTCCATCCAGCTTTTCCCCAGAACTCAGCACCAGAGAAGAGGAATGAAAGAAGCACAAGAAAAAATTAAGAGCATATCTTTAAAAAAAAAAAAAAAAGGAAAAATCATATTAATTACATTCATCCATGGAATTAAGCGGCACCACCTCCCCACCTCTGGCTTAGCCAGCTCTCCTCAGTGCAGGATCTTCAGGGTGACCACCACAGGAGGCAGCGAGGCTGGGGAATTCCTCTGCAGGGATCCATTGCTGCTTATTTATGTAGATAGGCATCGAGCCAGAGCTCCCCTGAATCTTTCAAAGAGCTGCCAAGAGAGAAACAAGGGAATGAACCCCACGTTCCATCCAGAGCCTCATGGGGAGAATTCCCATCTACAGACGAAGCAAAGGAGATCATGGAGTGGTCTGGGTCAGAAGGGACCTTTAGAGGCTTCTTCTCCCCTTCCACAGCACTGGAAACCCCTTGACTTGGGAACACAGTGGGTCAATACTCACTGCACGATGTCTGCGAAGGCCGTGAGCAGAGGCTTGCACTGGTACTCGATGCCGTGCTTGGCACACAGGGACTTCACCAGAGGGGCCACCTTCCAGTAGTTGTGCCGTGGCATTGTAGGGAAAAGGCTGTGGGAAAAGGAGATGGTGATTCAACGGCGTCCGTCAGCACCGCACGGAATTCCAGCCCCTCTCCTGCGCCTAATTCTGGGACTGCCCCAAGCTGCCCTTGGGCCACAGCCATGGCTGCTCTGCAATGGTCCCTCTCGCGTCCCTTCAGTGTCTGTGCTGGGAATTCCCACCCCTGTGCCATGCAACTCAGATCTCAAGTGGTGCTGGTGCTCCAGAAATTTTCTTTTCGGAGTTCCCATTCCGTCCTCACGCAAAGAGCACAAAACGAACCCATTTTGTTATCTTTTGTTCTTGTCTCCACTGACAGAGGGACCTTGCAGCTCTTCAGCCCTGGTGTAACTAGCACTCCTTGGAACTATTCCCAAACCCTGTTTCCACTCACTGGTGCTCGATCTGGAAGTTCAGGTGGCCACTGAACCAGTCATTGAACAAGGACTGATGAACGTTGCAGGTTGCCTGGAGCTGAGAGAAAAAATAAAGGAGTCCTGTTGTAAGTGCTATTTTAGCAATGCCCCTCCTCAAACACAGGTTTCTCATCCCCACAGGAATGCTGGCTGGACACAACAGCTGCAGCAGTTATTTCCAGCCAACACGGGGTGGCCAGGCTGAGGTAGACGGACTTTACACGCCCAGAACTGTCACAGAGCCCCATCAATAAGGTCTCACCTGGGTAGAGAACCAGTCCACGTTCTTATCATAATCGATGTGCATGGGGATGTGATTCATTTGTGTGACCCAGACAAACCAGTTGCTCTCTATAAACCTGTGCAAACACAAAAGCCCATCACAGATCACACACCCACGATGTGGCAAGTCAGCACAAAACACTTGTGCACACACCAGCTGGTTGTTGCCTGACAAAATGAATGCCAGGAGCCCCAAACGTCTGATCAGATCAGACCTAGACACAACTTCCACCTCCTGCAGCCCGACAGGAAACCACCCCTGCCCCATTGAAAGGATTGGGAGAGAGAACAACAGGGAGTGATGAGAAAAATAACCAGGAGGCTGGAGAAAAGCTGACACAAAGGATTGATACAAACTGGGCAGAGAAAATGTTGGAAGTACAAGTTGGATGATACCTGACTAACAGGTGGAGCCCCAGGGTACCCTTCACCCCCAGGAAGGGCAAGTAGGTGAGGAAGAATCGGATGTAGAAGGACATCATCCAGGCCAGGTCCTGTAGTAAAAGGGACAGGGAAAACTTCATTAAAAAGAAGGATTTCCAGCTTCTGATTTTACCATCACTCCCTTTAAAACCTCCCTTAATAACTTCTACTGATCGATTTTTCCTCCCCAGCCTCATCACAAAGCAACCTGGCACCAGCCATTCCCATGCTCAGGACTTATCCTGGTTCCATGAGCCCACCAGAGGGCAAACAGCAGACAGGACATGCTCTAAAGCACCATGTTTTCCTCTGGATCTAAAGAGGAACCAAGCAGTGAGAAAACCAAAGCCCAGAACACCAGAGAACATTTTTTGTTACCTCATGGATCTTCCACAGAAAAAGGCCCTTTGGCAAACATCATTTCCCAAAACTGTAGCCACATCCTCTGCTGCAGAGACACACACAACTCCAGAGTCCCTCCCAGTAAATGTGGCACTGGAATTCATCCCTAAACGCAGGAGAAGCCCCCCCTGGCCCCGTGGAGCTGACTCACCACCCACTGCTTCCGCTGCACGGCGAAGTAGAAGATGTACCACTGGAAGTAAAGGGGCACCAGCGCCGGGGGACCGACTGGAGGGACAAACAGAGCCATGAGTTATCCCAACAGGATGGGCTGGGGTGGGAAAAGAAGGGGCAGAGCGACTGCTGGCCATGGAACTGCAGAGGGGGAGGTTACTCACTGATGAAGAAGTACTTGTGCTGGTGGTTGTACGGCATGAATTTCTTCTTTTGCACACCAAGCTGTTAAAATACACAAATGACTCAGGCCGTGAAGCCACCTGTGCCTGCACTCCTAAACTTCCAGGAGATGTCCTGTCCAGCCAAGCCAGCATCCACTGTCCCCTGGAACCTCGGCCTGGATGAGTTTTCACCCTGTCCTGGGTGCAGAAGGGGCTGGGCAGCTCCTTGCACACGCACAGTGACCTGCACAGGAAGCTCTGTCCCTACAGAGGGCACAAGCTGCCTAAAAATGCTGCAATTGAAACCCACAGAAACAGTTTGCTGACAAAGCAGAGCTTCAGAATAAAAAAAAACCCAAACCCCAAGCTATGGTACTGTTATGATACTGTTAATAAAGATGATAGTGTGTGGAACTCCCACCTCCTTGCAATTAGTCTGGGAAACGGAGAAATGAGCATCTAGACATGAAACGGAGTCCACAGGAATGAGGGTGAACAGATCATCTTCCCTCTGAGGCTGCTCATTTTTCAGTGTTTGCTGTATAAACACAACAGATCAAGCCACTGGCTTCCTTGAGGAATGCCATTATATCCCTGTACATGTTCAAACTAATTCCCAATAGCCCATCCCTAATTTCAGTGCAACTCAGAGCATTGAAAGTGACACAATGAATGTACATAACTTTTTTTTTAAAAGGACAGCAAATGCTAAGGCCACTCAATTAACTTTCAGAGCTGTACCAGAAATAGAGCTGGACTCTAGATGGGAGCCATTCTGACACCCACTGCCAGGCTGAGACCACCAAAATAGCTTCTTTGATCAGGAATTGTAAGAGTTCCAGGCAGCCCTGGCTTGTCATCTGCTGCTTCCATCCCCAGATCACCACAGTTAGTCACCCTGATCTTGGTAAAAGAGAACAACTTGTAATTCTGGTCTTCATAAAACTGCAAGTCTCTCCTCAAGGGAAATAGGAACTTGTAATCATGGCAAATATTTCATTCTTGTCTCCCAACACTGCAAAAATAACTTTGAGTGAGATTTTAGGAATAGAAAGATCTCAGAATTACTGGAATATTACTGAGGAATATTAGGGACTAGTGGGAGGCAAAGCAGCACTACATAAAATCAAACTAATTGGTGTCCAGTCTCCAAGCTCTCTGCAGCTTCCCAAATTTGAACCCTCCTGCTGTCACCTCTCAGCTTCCCTCAGGTCTCACCTCCACAGAGAGGGTTTTCCCCAAAGCAAAGAACAAGGGGTGCATGTTGACATCGGGATCCTTCCGGAAGCAGTTGGGTTTGGCGTGGTGCTGGAAGTGGAGGTGATTCCACCAGCTGGCCGGGGCTCCCTGTGGGAAGGGAGGAGAAGAAAGTGCCCTAAAGAAGGTGGATCTTCTGCCCTTGGTTCTCTCCTTACCCTGGGATTGGTTCTGGCTGCAGAGCAGGGCTCTGGCAGCCCTTCCCCACCCCCAGTGCCCACCTTGAGATGGCCGATGACGAACTTGTGCACCCAGTGGTTCCACCTGGACTTGCTGAAGACTGACAGGTGTCCAAAATCATGCTGGAGCCAGCCAGCCTGGGCCTGGAATTAAGAAAACAACAGTGCTGCTGGGGAAAAAGAGCTGCCAGGAAGGTCTGTGACTGAAAAGGGCTTTCTTCTCCCACTCCCACGCTCCTCACAATGTGTCCCTGGATAGCAAGAGCGCTTCCACTGCCAGGTCCTAATCCAAACTCTCCTTTTTCACAACACACCAGTGCACTCCAGACTCTGCCTAATGACTTTTAGTCCTGGACAGTTGTTTCCATGAGGAAGGAAAGAAAAAAATCATGGGAAAAAAACGGCCATGGAGCTGAGAACCAGCATTTATTCCCTCACAAAACTGCTCTGAAATCGGCAACAAAGTCTCCTTTAAGGAGCAGCTTGCTTCTGCCTCCCCCGAGTACTTGTAATTCCAAGGGGATCAGCTGGCCACGGGAGGAATAGCTGGGGCTTTGAGAGCTGCTCTGCCCTGTCCTCTAACTCCCTGCAAGTTCCCATGGGAACACAGTGGCTTGGCCCCTGCACACAGCCTTGGAGTTCTGGCACCGCGGAGCTCGGGAGCGGGGCACAGCTTTCACGGCGTGGGGAAGGCTGGAATAAGGAAGGCTTTGACGGAACATGGGGAGGGAAAAGTGAGGCAAAGCCTGCTCTACCACAGCAGCATGTGTAGTTTTGCCCTTTTGGGGGAATCCAGAGAGAAGCAGGATTTGGGGAAGTCCATGATGATAAGATTTCTCCCCTGCTTACGGCAACGAGCACCGAAGCCCCAAGTTTGGCTTTTCGGGGCTTATTACGTGTAGTTGCTCACTTGGACAGTGCCCAGAAGCACCGCAGAGAAGAGGAAAGGCACCAAGGATGCTCCAAAATACCAGATGATGAGCCAGGCTGCGACATCCAGCACCAAGATGTGGCAGAGATAGAGGAAGAAAAAGGCGTGGTTGGGCTGGAGAAGCCCCATCTTCTCCACGGTCGCACGGAGCTCACGGAAATCTTCCACCAGCTTTTTCTGTGGGGACACCCAAAAGCACCCACTGAGGTCGGAAAACGCCTCAGAACACAAAGAGGAGCATAGTTTTCCCTCTCAGGGATGAAAAGGGGGAAAGCTGAGGGTCACCTGGAGACAAATCTTTGCTGAAACTACACATGATGACATGAAATGAAGCTTCAGCCAAGAGTGATTCCAGGAGATTCTATGATGTTAGGTACAGGGAATTTTGTCTGCCAGTAGGAGAAGTTAAACAGTGCAATTTCACCTCAAATACCAGTTTTTAAGCACTTACATTCTTGCTGGGCTCAAAGCTGGGCTGATCTGGTGCCAGTTCCCCAATCAGGAGAGGGCTCATGTACTTCCTTACCAGTGCCTTGTCAAGATGAAAAGCAATGAAAGGATCCTGAAACACAGGCAGAGGAACAGGATGAAGGAAAACCAGGTGGCAGCACAAGAAATCTATTCCATGATATGCTGGACCATTCAAAAGATCCCTGTTAGGGAAACGAGTTACTTTTATTATTTAAATGTAATGTCAATCTCCATGGCAACCAGGTGGGAACACCCACGAGTGGCTGTTATCACCACAGACTCTGTCCCTATATTTAAATTACAAATCCCCTGGGCACTTTGGCATCTAATTCCTGATCTCCCATTTACCTCCTTTCCCACATTTCTCTCCTGATGCCCAAATTAGCATATTTTGACAATCTCCCTCAGCCTAAGCATGTGGGGTTTTTTTTAATTTTCTGGGACAGTATTTGCTTGCTGGGCATCACTTTGGAAGATTCCTGCACCATGCATTGCTTATCATTATAATTACTAGGCCATCATTTCTGTGCTTTTAAAATAAAATGTGCTTTTAAAAGATCTCTAGTCAGGAAAGGGGTTAAAAAAACAGTTGAAGTTGCCAGCTCTGGGTCAGCTGTAGCGTCCTCCCTGCTCAGGGTCAGTGAATAAAGGAGGGAAGGAGAGAGGGGAACCAACATTTGCATTTTCTCATTGGAAAAGGGGGGGAAAAATGGGGAGGAGTATGTGGGCTGAACAGGGGAGGATGGTACCACACATTTAGACCAATCCTTTCCATGGAGGCTGTACAACCTGGGAGTGCAATCCCAGCTGGGGGTCAGGGGACGGCTGATTGCACCTTCTAGAAACCACACAGCAAACCAGAGGAGTTCTTCCTTTACTTCCCATTTCCCCCTGGTTTTGAGGAGTCTCATTCTTTTGATCCCTGGGGACAAAACCACTGGAAAATAAAACTTGGCAGGGGTTTCTGAGCACTCAGCAGTTCAACTGCACCCGGCAGTGGCACTGATATCATCACCTAAAGAATGCAGCTGGCTGCAATCCACCATCCAGCCCTGCTCCACACCATGACCCTTTTCTGGTCACAGGAACACAGAATGTTTGGGTGGGAAAGGCCCTTCAAAGCTCATCTCTTTCCCCCCTGCCACGGACACCTTCCACTAGCCCAGATTGCTCCGAGCTCCATCCAACCTGGCCTGGAACACTTCCAGGGATGGGGCTCCACCTCTTTTCCGGGCAACCTGTGCCAGTGATGGGGCTTTGAAAATGCACGTGTGCGCCCTGCCCTCATGAAGTGTTGCAAATTCACTTATTATTTTTGGCTTTAAATGATATTCATACGATGGGATCTTCACGTGGAGATCTCAAGTTCCATCCTGACCGTAACAGTCCATCAACACCATCCTAGAGGTAGATTCACACCCCATACCCACCCTTGCGTCCAAACACATGCATTTGGAGAAATTCATGGAAAAGGCACAAGCAGACAAAGGAAGGAAACACCACTGGCAAAATCACCCCACACCCAACCCGAACAACATTTACTCCGCTCTGCAACAGCCGCTGGCACTGAGACGTGAATGATTCATTTCTTTTTCGTGACTGAAATACGACTTTCAGTCATTTCTTGCTCCAGTGCCATCTCTTGGGCTCGGGAAGTTCGGGGAGGGCGAAGGCAAGCAACAGCTCTGCCACCGCGACACCCGCGTGTGCCACACGGCTGGCAGCACCCGATATTCCTCCGTGTGCAAAAACTACCCAGCGGTTTGGGTTGGTATTTTTTTTCTTTCCTCGCTTGCTGCTTTTAGCCGTTCCTTCAGCAACGCTTCCTCGTACCAAACAATCCCAAACAATCCCCGGCGGAGCGTGCGCCCTGTGTATTCCCTTGCACGCAGCTCCCAGCGTGTGGTCACAGCCGAGTACCCAAACGTGCCACACCGCGGGCTCCCATCCCGAGGGATTCTCCTCCGCGCTCAGCCCTCCTCCATCCATCCATCCATCCATCCATCCATCCATCCATCCATCCATCCATCCAGCCATCCAGCCATCCCTCCCTGCCTCCCGGGCTGCCCGGGCTGCCGGGGCCGCTCACCGTGGCGTCCTGCCCGGCGTAGTGGCTGATGACCCGCGAGCCGCCCGGGTGCCTCCGGCAGAAGCGGCTGATGTCGTACACCTTCCTGTCGATCACCAGCCAGCGCTCCTGCGGCGCCGGCCCCCGCCCGCTCCGCTGCCCGATCTCCTCCCAGGTGAAGCGCCGCAGACCCCCACGGCCGGGCTCCGAGCCCTCCATGGCCGGCATCGGCTCGCCCGGGCTCGGCTCGGCTCGGCTCGGCCCGGCTCCGCCTCCCCGGGGTCCCCACGCCCACCCCGGTCCCCCCCGCCCACTGGGCTGCGCTCGCCGTGCGCCCGCCCCCGGGGCCGGGGAAGGGTGGCCGGGATGCTGCGGGATTCGGGGATGCACAGCACGGGACAGGAGGGAGCTCGGGCTGTCCGGGCCGGGATGGTTCCCGGAATCATTTCGCTTGGAAAAGCCCGCTGAGAGCAGCGAGTCCCCCAGCGGTGCCAAGCCCGTCCGTCACAGAATCACGGGACCGTTGGGGTTGGAAGGGAGCTCTGGAGATCATCCAGCCCAACGCCCTGGCAAGGCAGGGTCACCTGGAGCAGGTGACACAGGAATGCATACAGGTGGGTCTGGAGACTCCAGAGAGGGAGACGCCACACCCTCCCTGAGGTCCCTGAGCAGCCTGTCCCCGTGCCCTGCTGTCCTCAATGTACAGAAGTTCTTCCTCACGTTCAGGTGAAACTTCGGGAATTTTAGTTTATGGCCTTTGCTGCTCGTCCTGTTGCTGGGCATGACAAAAAGGTGTCCCCAAGTGCCACATCCACACGGCCTTTAAATCCTCCCAGCTGATTCCACCACTGCCCTGGACAGTCTGGTCCAGGGCTTGCCAACCCTTGACAACAATTTTCCCTCACATCCAACTTAAACCTCCCCTGGCACAACTTGAGGCTGTTTCCTCTTGTCCTGTCACTTGTTACCTGGGGGAAGGGACCAGCCCCCACCTGGCTCCACTGTCCTTCCAGGGAGTTTCCCTTCCCCACACTCAAGTTCCTTCTTTTGAACCACTTTTACAACCTGTTTCTCATTATTTCTGGGCTGATTATGACTTATCTTGCCTGCCCTTGGTTCTGCTTCCCCTTTCCAGCAGATCCCTCCCTCTCTTCCATCTGTTCTGCCTCTCCCTTCCAGCTGCCCCAGCCTCTCCTGTTCCTAGGGCTCCTTTTGGCTGCTCATGCCTGGATATGCAGCCAGAGGGAGGGAAGGTGTTGCCACACTGTAAATCCATCAAAACCCTGCAGATGATTCTTCAGGCAGCAGAATAACGCCAGAAGAGTGCATGATGCTAAAACAGACCAATCCATCTGTGTGGGACTTCGTGTCTGTGAGCTACAAATTAAAATTCCTCTCCCCACACTCATCTCCCTTTCCACAGTAGCACCCTGACCTCTTCCTTATTGATCCCGGGTTTCTTTGTTTCCATTCACACCTTCCAACCTGACCTAGTTACAGCAATTCCAGTTGAAGGTAACCATAGAAACAAAGAGCCACCAGGCTGCATCCCCTCGCGTTCTGAGCATCACCTGATGGCTACATCACATCTTGGAATTCTCTGCCTGCAAAACACTGGATCGAAGGTTTTTATTTCCCTCCCTTCAGCAATTCATAGTAATAAACATTAATAGATGCTTAGCAACTTTTTAAATGCAACAGTTATACTCAGAACAGTGCAGTAATTATTTCAAATTCCGTTTTTTCCCCATTATCAATTGCACAACAGAATATTTATCCTAAATTTAGTTGATATTTATGACCTTTTATCATTAATCCGGGGGACACACAGAGATCAGTTTTCTTTTTCCTATGCGCTACCTTAAAAGCAAATAAATTCCATCTTCCTACACGAGTTAAACCTTTGGGAACTTGCTTTAAGGGATCTTAACAGGCAAAAAGCACCACTTAACTTGATAAAATCCACTCTCCTTCCGTTCATGCGCCTCCTCTGGTTTCAGCAGCTATAAGGGATGTTAACACCTTATTAACACATTCTCCCAGACAAATGATACAACAGCCCTTGGGATTCCCTTCCAAGCTCCTTCTGACATGAAATCCCTGGCTGTGGTTGTTTTCCCTTTAGCAGATGATTCAAGACAAGCCATGGAGGCTCCTGGAACCACCCAACCCCAAGCACCGAAGGTTTCTGCGTCCTGCCAGTTGCCAGCAGTGCTTGTTTCCCCTGCCCTTGCCACACTCGGGATCTCAGTGGGTGTCTCAGGGACAAGAGTGGGACCTTCGTCATAAAAACCACCAGGGGAAAAAACAGCTGCTGTTATGGACTCACCAGCATCCCGCATCCAGCTGGGACTCCTGGCATCCACCCCTGCTGGAACACAATTAGCCAGGTGAAACGTGTCCTTCAGTGCCCTGACTCCTTGTTTCCCCTTCACTGCTTCAATCTCCCTATCTGCTGTCACCATCTCGCTGTGAGCCAGCTCCCCAGGCTACCAGGAACCACCAAAAATCCGAGGGGAGGTAAGAGACGCTCTTTGGTTCACTCTTCTGATCTGCCTGCAAATCTGGTGACTGGGGATCACCAGAATTTGGAGAAAATATATTAAAATTCCTTATTTCACTATCGTGATTCGGCTGGAACATGCTTTACAATATCCAGGTGACCTGGGTGGTGAGGGATCACTAAATATTTGGGCATCTGGTGACCAAACCAGTAATCAGGGAAAGAGGGAGATGGGCTGAAAGGACTGCAGCCTTTCTTTTCTCCTTTTAGAGAAAATGAGTAACAATGATGGATGGTGAGGTCTGAAACCACAGGAAAAAAAAAAAAATAAAGGAAAACTAACAAATGCTGAAAACCAGTTTAAAAGGGCAGAGTCTAAAATAAGACTCAGTTCTTGGCTTTGGTTCAGCCTAAGAAAAGCTGAAGATTCCGGGCACAGCCGAATTGTGGTGGCGTGATTTACAAGGTTCTGTCATCAGTGCAATTAAAACAACCACGCTGATGAAGCAAATGCAGCAGGAAAACATTAATTTAGTCATTGTGTTACTACCAGGGAAGAGCTTGGAGCTCCTGTGAGCTCCCTGTAACACCGCTCCTACACCAGGCTTAGGATCCACTGCAAGGATCTGTGTAACACCAGCGGAAGGGGGAGAAACTGGAAATACTCCCTTTCCATTGTTGGGAATACTCCATTGTTGGGAATGAGCTGGAATACTGGAATAACTTGGCCTAAATGAGTTAGTGCTGTTCCTAGAACTCTTTGTTTTGGTTGCTAACACTTTATACCCACAGTAAATTCTTGATTTTCCACACAAACAGTGTCGCTTCATGGAGCATTTGCTCAGTGCTCTGACCCAACAAAATTTAGACACAAAAAAGACTGAGATTTGGGAGGAGTTTGCGTCTTGCCAGAAAAAGTACCCAGGAATTACTCTGTGTAAGGGAGGAGATAAAATAAGCTCCTCTTTTGTCCTTCAGAAGACATAAATTCAGATTAGCAACTGAGGGAGCGAGGCAGTGAGCGTTCAGAGTTTTACACTTTTGAGAGCAAAACCTGAGTAAGGAAACAAAGGAAAGGAGCTGATGGTAACAGGGGAACACCAGGAGGATTTTCACTAGAAATCATGACAAAGCAGCATCAGAACAGAGCATTTCTCTCCTTATTCCTGCCCTGCTGCAGTGTCTGCTGCTTTCTGAGTGCGATTCCCTCCTCTGCTCCCCTGGCAGCCAGAGCAGTTTGTGCCCTGACCCTGATAATCCCACGGGCAGCCCGAGATCCACTGCAGAATGTGGAACCCCTGCCAGCCATGGCCGCACAATGGGGATTTCTGCTCCTCTGTTGGTTGTTTCCCTCGGGAAGCTCCTGAGCTCTCAGCCACTCTCCCAGGACCAGGGAAAAAGTGGGATATGTCAGAGTGAAAAATATCCAGAGTGAAAAATAGCCAGAGTAAAAAATATCGAGGAAATCCTTGGTAGTGTTTGAAGTGCATGGACTGCTACAGCATTCCCACCTAATCACTGGGTTCCCTCACCTCAGGCTCCAGCCCCCCGTTCCCAGCCCAGCTGTTTCCCACTACGTTTGAATTTATGATTCAATTTATTGTTTATTTTTAAGTTCAGAGCTCCTCAGCCTTTCCCTCTTGTGGAAGACAGGGAAAACCTGGGGTCCTCTCTCTCCTTCCATGTATTTTTCCTTGGCAGAAAGGAAAAAGGTTTCAAAAAGTCTATTAAAAGTATCAAGAAGCTTAAAGGTGCAGCTAAATCTGATTTTCACTCCATTTTTCTCCCCAAATCCTCAGCTCCTGCCTTTTTCCCCTTCACAAACCTGCTGCACGTCTTTCCCTTGTTCCCTGCTCTTTCCTGCTGCCTCCTTTTCCCACCACACGCCTTGGAGCCACCCAGCCTTACCAAGTGATGGATCTCATACTATAAACTGGGGGAAAAGGAGCATTTTCCCTGCATCCATGAGGATTGCAGCACAGCTACAGGGCATTTCCACGTGCTGGTGCCAGTCTGGGTGCTGCTGTCAGTGTCTAGTCCTTTCTAAAAACCACATTAAAAGAAACTTCTCAGACCTCGCCAGCTCCTACGTAAAACTCAACAAAGGGATGTGACAACAAAGAAGAGAACGTGTCGTTTTTTTACCACATTTTTAAAGCTCTCTCCTCAGGATTTCCACTTCTTTTACACTAAACCAATGCATGAGACAGTGTAAAGATACCTGAGCTACCAATTTTCCCTGCTTTTTCAGCATTCCGGTCTATCCCAGTAAGATACCCTTCACTGACTCGCTAGCTGAAGAGCAGACACGTGTGCTCCCTGCAAAAACTCCTCCACTTCCACATCCCCCTTCCCATACTTCGTTCCCTCTCGTGTTCCTCACCTTTTCTGCCCGCATCTCGTGACTCTTTGGTTAAACTCAGGCCTTTTATGTCCCTCACACAAGCTCTTTGTGCTGCTAAAGCGACACCGGGCAGCAGCCGCAGCCTTTCACCCACTTGGCCATAGAGCAGAGCCTGTTCTCCTCTCTTTGCCGGGGCTGGTTTGTGCCCCAGGAGCCAAAGAAAACTCGGAACAAGCACTGCCTGAAGCCTGACAGCCGGGCTGGCTGTGCTGCTGGAGGCTGAGAGCAGCAGGGATTGTTTTAGAGGCATCTTTCAATGGATTGTCATTAAGTTACGGTGCAATTTTCCATGGGAAATACCCAGGTGGGGAATTCTGGGCACTGACTTTGCTTCTTTGTTCATCTACGGGTAAATTCCAAAATGTACCTGACCTCCTTACCTGCTCATTTCGTAGAATCAACATAAAACCCAGGAATGGTTTGGGTTGGAAAGGACCTTAAAGCTCATCCCATTCCAATCCCCTGCCATGGGCAGGGACACCTTCTACCAGCCCAGGTGTCTCCAAGCCCTGTCCAAGCTGGCCTTGGACACTTCCAGGGATGGGGCAGCCACAGCTTCTCTGGGAAACTCTGCCAGGGCCTCCCCACCTCAGAGGGAAGAATTTCTTCCTGAATTGTACATATCCAGGATTAAAATCCCCAAACTCAAAGAACTCAGCAAGCTTTTCCCTCATCACAAGCAACAAGTTTCAGGTCCACCTTAATGTGGTGTCTGGCTGTAGTTTAGTCTGATCCTTGTCACAGGGCTATTTTGAACCAAACCAAATAAAACAAGCAAGTCTTAGCAAAACATTCCTGCCATTTCTGACTTTCCTCACCCCACAGCACAGGCAACGACTGTTTAATAGGCTGAAGCCATCCTGCAGCATTAACACCAGGCAGAAACAGAGGAAAGCTCTAGCATGGCTGGGCACAAAGCTGAAGAGGAGAGATTGGATATTAAGGAAGAAATCCTTCCCTGAGGGAGGTGAGGCCCTGGTACAGAGAAGCTGTGGCTGCCCCATCCCTGGAAGTGTCCAAGGCCAGGTTGGATGGGCTTGGAGCAACCTGGGATAGTGGAAGATGTCCCTGTCCATAGCAAGGGGTTGGAACTGGTTGGTCTTTAAGGTCCCTTCCCAGCCAAACCCTTCTGCGATTCCGTGGTTAACCCTGTGCTTTCCTTCCTCTGCTTAGGCCCAGCCTGTGCCACTACAGAAAGGATTAATAACCCTGCCACTTATTCACGCAAAATAATCATAAGAAGAGATTCCTCTCGCCTGGAAAGCTGGGGATCACACCCGGCTGGCCCTGGAAAGTGGCCACAGGTCCTGTCAGAGGTGAGCAAAGCCGCAGGGAAAGTGCCTCGTGTTGGTTTTGTCCTGGCAGCACCACACCTTGCGTAACCTGACGACGGGGAACCATGTACAACAAAGCGCCCCACGGCAAGGAAAAGATGGCAAAGATGACTTAATCCCACCTGTTAATAAAAGCATGGCCTCGGGCAGGGGAGCTCTGGCTGGGCTCAACAGGCTCTGCTTGTGACACAGGAGAGCTGTGAAGGCTGGCAGCCACCAGCGGCAGCCTGGCAAAAATAGAGCAAAACAATGCAGGTTTCGGGCAGAACAGCAACAGCTCCTGTCTGAGCTCAGCGGTGAGAAGTGGGGTGAGAAGTCTGGGGGGGGGAAAAGGCAGAAAAAGGGGGAAAAGCAGGGAAAAAAAGGTATGAAAAAGAGGGGACAAAGAAAAGAGGTAAAAAGGGAGTAAAAATGGTACAAAAGGTAAAAAAGAGTAAAAATGGTAACAAAGAGTAAAAGGAGAGTGGAAGGAAGGAGAAAGGGGTGGAAAGAGAGGAAAGCAGGAGGAGGGGTGAAGGGGAAAAAGAGGGGGAAAGGAATGGAAGGGGAAAAGGCGGGAAGGGGAGA
>VZTI01005563.1:215036-267960 GCA_013397865.1 Struthidea cinerea
GAGGATGCCCGAGAGGAGGGTGCGAGGGGGGGTGTGGGTGGGTGGAAGGGGCCGAGCTTCCCTCAAAACACAGAGCTATGTGCGAGGATAAAGTGCATCAGTGCGGGGACAGCTAGCCTAGGGGGCACTTCCGAGCAGGCGGAGAGATTCCAAGGGCTGGGAAGCCAGAAACAAAGAGAAGGGAGGACATGAGCGAAGGCGAAGGGAGGGAGCAGGGGATCAGCTGAGTTCAATCCCGCCAGGAAAGCTCTTCCCCTCCGGCACATCCCTAAGAGGCGCGGGGACAAGTTCCCCCCCGGCCCCCCCCTTTGGGCAAGAAGACAAAGACTCGAGTGGCCCCATGGGGAAAGGGGGCGAGCAAGGGGGGGATTCGGGGGAGCCGGCGGCGCAGATCCGCTCCTACACCTGGGAGGAGATCCAGAAGCACAACCTGAGGACGGACAAGTGGCTGGTGATAGAGCGAAAGGTTTATAATGTCACCAAGTGGGCAAACAGGCACCCGGGGGGCCAGCGAGTGATCAGCCACTGCGCCGGCGAAGATGCCACGGTAAGGACCGACCCCCGCGGCTCTCCCGGCTCCAGCGGCATCCTCTGACAGCTCCTTCTTTCCCTGAAGGGAGCCAGCAGCCTGCTGTCCCCTGTCCCCATCTCCCCAACACCTGCTGGACACCCGGCTCAGCCCTTTCGCTGCTCCCAGGCTCGGTCCAAGCGGATGCAGGTCCCCCGTCCCCCCCCGACCCGGAGCCGCGGTGTCTGGAAGATGGGTTGGTAGGGATTGCTGTGCTTAAATCCTGCTGGTTTGCCTTTGTCTCCTGCTTGTGCCGTGCCTCGAGCCCTGAATTCAGGAGCAAAGCGTCCCAAATTTCCCCTTTCCCAGTGTGGAGCTAGTGACATGCAGAGTCACGCAGCCAAGCACAGCGAGGGTTAAACAGAGGCCAGGCTGTGTCTCAAAGTTGCTTCTGTGAGGAGGCTTTAAAACAAGGAGCTTTTTAGCTTTTTTTTTTTTTTTTCCCGGGAGAAAATTCTCTGGAGAATTTGGTTACAGGTTGCTACAGAAAAGAGAGGAAAAAAAAAAACAGAAAAAAACGCAGCAAACCATTTGCTGCTGCTCCCGCTGCTCCCGCGCTGGGTTCAGCCACCTCTCAGGTTTCAGCAACGTAAAAGATAAGAAACCAAACAACAACAACAACAAAAAAACCCCCCCAGCCTTGAAAAAGGAACAAATTAGCAATAAATTGTTTGTTGTCTGGAGTTTCCCTCAAAACCACCTTCCTCAGAAGTGCATCCAGAGAGCATGTTCTCCCCTCAGGGCGTGTTAATGAAACGCAGGCTGCCTCAGAGCTCTTCCCAAAACGTGCAGAGACCAAGCGGGAACAGGAACTGCTGGTCTCCCACAGCTCCTGACACCTTAGCAAGGAGGAAGCTCCATGCGCGACAAAATTATTTGGCAGAACCTTCCCCTTCCTTCAGTCCCCATTTCCCTGCGTCCCGTGGTTATTTTCCGTTCTTTTCCTTTAAGCACTGAGCTGCATTTTGGCCCTACTGTGCCTTTTCAGTAAATCCTCTGAATGAACAGCTTTCTCCCTCAAAAAGATGGGCCAGGTTTTGCTTTCAACTGCCTAAACACAGAGCTGCTGAAACCGGAGGAGTTTGACTCCTGTCCCCGAGAATTTAACTCCAATATCTCCATTAGCAACCAAAAAGCATCTGCTGCTGCAGTTGTCTGGAATCCTTGAAAGAGAGGCTGAAACACAGGTTGGTGCTTCCAGGATTGCTGGCTCTCCTCCCACCTCCCCACCCCTACGTTGCATCCCACACTCTGTGAAGGCATGGCCTTCAGAATGCTCTGAAATTGTTAAATCACCCCTCCGAGCACTAAACCAGGATTGGCATCAGTTTTGCAGCTTCCCTGTGGTGAACGACCATTTACAGCCAAAAAAACCTTTCGTTCAGGGGCAGAAAGGCTTGGCCTTGGCCCTGTGTGGGTTTAGGTTGGATTTTAGGAGGAGATTCTTCCCTGTGAGGGGGGGGAGGCCCTGGCACAGGGTGCCCAGGGAAGCTGTGGCTGCCCCTGGATCCCTGGAAGTGTGCCAGGCCAGGCTGGATGGGGTCTGGAGTAACCTGGTCTGTGGAAGGTGTCCCTGCCCATGGCAGGGGAGTGGAATGAGATGGTTTTTACGGCCCCTTCCAACCCAAACCATTCCATGGTTCTATGATTTTTTAAACACAACATCCGAGTCTGGGCCAGCCTGTTCTGGTGTCACCTCATGCACAGAACACGAAGGCAGGGACACTTTGCAGTGTCTCTGTCCCAGAGGTGCTCAGGGATGTAAAAGAAAATCCTTGTGCTGACTGCTCCAAGCACTTCCAATGTTCAGGTACAGCTCATATCTCCATTATACAAAGCTTTTTTTTTTTTTTCTTCACCAAAAGCAGCTGGAATAATTCCCACATGTCATAAAACACTCCGGCTTATTTGGTCAGTAGATCACAAAGTTGGGAGGTCAAGTGCCAACATCACACAGCATTTCCCAGGGATTATCTTCTTCCTTAAGCTTTTTATCACCTGCAGTACAGAACTGAGGACAATTCCAAAATCCAGGTGCTATCTTATATTTGGGACCTATTAGTACAGGAGCTTCATGAGATACACACAATAAAAATCCAATTCTTCCGTCTCTTGCAGGATCTCCAGGCAGTGAGCACCCAATCAGACCTCCAAAGACTTTATTCCCAGCAGTTAAAATAATATTGAATTGACGTTATTTAACGCTTCTTATGTGTCACCCTCTCTCTCTTTCCCTTTCTTCCCCTTTTTTTTCACCCAAAACTGCAGAGCCTTGCAGTAGGCACAGTCAGCTATTCACTTCCGCCCTCATTCTGCTTCTCCTTCCTCTTTCACATCTTCTGCAAATCGTTCCAGACAAGGAAACCAGGAACCAGAGTCAACATTTCACTGACACATTTATGGGTCCAAGTTTCTACTGATTTTGGTGGACTTCGGGCCTGAGGTTGTTGCCTGGCTTCTTTGAACCCCAGACTTTTGATGGAGGGCAGCTCCCAGAAGGGTCAGCTGGACACAGGGAGCACTTTTGAATCCATTCTTTCTCTTTAGAGCCAGGAGGGAGATTTTAGTTTGTCCCTGCAGTTGTTAGGCAATGGGACAAGGGTGGAAAGGCCAGAGCATGGGACTCCTGGCTCCTGTTTTTAACTTTTTTTTTTTCCATACTCTCTTAGCACTCCCTGGAACCAATCTTTCCAGTTCTCCCAGGTGAATTCCAAGAGCTGACTCCAGTTCTGTGCAGTGAGGAAAGGGCAAGGACAGAGTGAGAGTTTCTGATCTGGGTCAGCTTTCTGGCCCTGCTGCTGTCCTCAGGGTTAAAATCCCAACTGTGCCATGTGAAAGGATCTGGCCAAGATCTCACTACGAGCATCAGGCACCTGTGGGATACAGGTAGACAAAAATATGTGGAAAGGGGAAGGAATAGAGTGAAAGAAGAGTCAGATAAACTCATGAATGCCAGGATCAACATGACTCTGAAGAGTCACCACTTTTTCCTCAGCTGCTTTATTGCTGGGATCTCCAGGCCTGGCCAAAACACCCAGGAATATTTGTTTGGATTTGCAGTCACATCCAGCTTCAGTCACCACAGTCACCCCCTCTCCTGACTTGCCTCCAGGAGCAGACTTTCCAAGGGTATTTATATCCTAGGAAGGATTTGCACAAATTCCCCTCTGCCTACCTTCTAAGGGAATTAACAGGATTTAAGTATTTAGTTGCTTAGAAAGAATTTCTTGAGGTGCCTTTCACCATATGGCTGGATGCCATCCCAGGTCTCACCCTTCCCAGGACAGCAAATTCATCAGGCTTTAGCAGAATTAATGTCCCAAACAGTGATCACAGAGCTGGAGGTCACCTGGCCCCCCTCTTCTGCGGGTTCCACAACTGCTGGAGGTGGGTGGGGATGACACAGTGAATAGGAAGCATGCCTGACTCCTGAATCTCACACTGCTCCTCCTGTTTCCACTCCAGGATGCATTCCGGGCCTTCCACATCAATCCCACCTTGGTGCAGAAGTTTCTCAAGCCGCTGCTTATCGGAGAACTCGCTGCAGGGGAGCCCAGCCAGGACCGAGACAAAAACGTGAGTTTTTGCTCCTCAGCTGGGGTTCAGGGTGGCTATTCCCACCGTTTTTTCCCTCTTGGGATGTTCTCCAGAGAGGGAGAGAAGTTCTCAGTGCCCGAACATCTCCACGTAGCAGTATTTGCATCCTATCACACGTGTGTGGAAAGGGGGTGACACTTTTGGCTGTACAAACCTTGCCTTTCCCACAGAGCCACCAACAGCCACTTTCTGGCAGCCCATTCCAGGCACCCAGGCTGGACTGATCCCATCCCGACGGGAAAGGGGAACCGAGACGCGTGGAACAGGAAATGTGCACCAGCTCCAGGGTCCCTTCTGCTGCTCCTTTGCTGGTGACCAAGCTCCAGAACACAAGTCCCCAGCTGTCTCGTTTTGGTGGCCTTGCCAAGGAGCAGCAGCCACTGCCCATCCCCAGGGCAGCTCTGGATCCCTGCTCATCCATTATTCAGGCCCAGAGCGTGGCACAGCTGGCTCTGGCCAGGAAACTCAATCCTGCCCCGCTGTTTGTGGCTGGCCATGATTGTGATATAGCCGTGTCACTCACAATAGAGGGGACAATGCTGGCCCCCAGTGACCCAGGAATGCTCCTCATGGATGGCTGCACAGGAGCTGGCCCATGGATTGAATGGATGAAGGGTGATAGTGGGTGTTCATTATCGGAGCTCTGGAATTAGGCACAATAGCACTGAATTCCCTCTTGCTCCAGCTTCTCTTGGTGCTTGGGAAGCTCATTCAGACAAGAGCCACCAGGTGATGGGACACTCAACACAGCTTGGATTACTGTCCTGGCTCCAGGTCCAAAAGGTCAGGATGTGGGCTCAGACCAGCCAGGAATACAGGGCTGTCCCAGGACAAGGGCAAAAAAAGCTGGAATATGGAGCCAGGGTCCTTAGCATGGAGCTCATCCATCCATCCATCCATCCATCCATCCATCCATCCCACAACTCATTCAGGCTCACTCCCAAGCCTCACCCTGCTCTTGCCTGTCCCGTTGCAGTCCCAGCTGGTGGAGGATTTCCGGACCCTGCGGAAGACAGCGGAGGACATGAACCTGTTCCGAGCCAGCCCTTTGTTCTTCTCACTTTACCTGGGCCACATCATTGCCATGGAAGTTTTGGCTTGGTTCATGGTTTTCTACTTTGGGACCGGCTGGATCACAACCCTCATCCTTGCCTGCATCCTTACAACTTCCCAGGTGACAAAGAGAGCTCTTCCTCACACTCCCAACGTGCCCTCCATCTCCATTTCTTTCCTGCTTAGCTCTGATTCCCAATAGCTTCCTAACTATCTGATTTCCCCTCATCCCAGGCCCAGGCAGGCTGGCTGCAGCATGATTTTGGACACCTCTCTGTCTTCAAGAAGTCTTCCTGGAACCACATCTTCCACAAGTTTGTCATTGGACACTTGAAGGTAAAGGGAATTATGGAGCCAGGGAATTCTGGGAATCCATCATTTTGGCTGTGGCCCAGTAGGAAAGGGAGGCTCTCAGCCTTCCCAAAGTGAGCAGAGGCACAAAAAAAGCTGGTGACCACTGCCCATGGAGCAGCCTGGGCTAGTGGAAGGTGTCCCTGCCCATGGCAGGGGGTTGAGACTGGATGAGTTTTAAAGTCCCTTCCAACCCAAACCCTTCCAGGATTTTCTGGGAAGACACAGTGACCTGTAACTCGCTCAGAGTGTATTTACTCCGTGTTCTTTCAATACGGATGATCCTTGGGGATCCCTCTGGAACCAGCAGTCTCATAGCAACCAACAACTCCAGCCCTCCCTGCCTGCTGCTCTTTCCAAAGCAAATCCCACGCTGGCCACAATCTGAGTCGCGCCACTTTAGTTCTCAGAAATGATTGGGTAATCCCACCTCGGGAGCAGCTCCCCGGGGATGAAAACTCCTTGTTCTCCTTGCCCAGGGTGCCTCTGCAAACTGGTGGAACCACCGCCACTTCCAGCACCACGCCAAGCCCAACATCTTCAAGAAGGACCCAGATGTGAACATGCTGCACGTTTTTGTGCTTGGGGACACGCAGCCCGTTGAGGTGAGGAAAAGTGGGGAAAGCATGGAAAACCACTGTCCCAGAGGGCCCTCAGAGAGTGGTTGTGCAAATCCAGGAGTTGGCTCCCATTGTTAGACATGACTTACACAGGCAGGACTTCCAGGAATGCTAGAAAGGAAATGCTTAATCCAGGGATTTCGTCTGGCTACGTTGTCTGGCAGGAGTTTGGAGCCAACCCTTGGGCTGAGGAGCAGCGCTGACTATTAATTCCCAATCCATTTCCTGTGCTGACCACAGGAGAAAGTGTCCTGGGCTAACTCGGGAGAAATGATGCAGATGGGGTTGGAGAGGAAGCAGAAAGCCACTCGAGGCTGCTTCATCCTGCTGGCTTGAAGTGCCGACATGAGGGGGAAATATGGTGTTCCTCAGTATTCCAGCAGGAGCGTTTCAAAACTGACCTTCCATTTCCACAGCAAATGTCTTCCAGCATCAAGTGATTTTAATTTTAATTCAATCCGCCCCTCCAGAGCCAAAATATTTACTGCCTGCTTAGAAAAACCTACCCGAAGCACTTAAATTGTGGTGGTTTTCACAATGGAACAAGGGTTTCTAGTTTTAAAAACAAAACCCCAAGAAAATGGACAAGCAGCAAAGACAGCACAGGGAAACACAACATTAAAAATGGTTTCTCAGCCAGATTTTGCATTATTGAGAAAGCAGACTTAAAGGAAAACCTAAACATTTGTGGTAACAAGGAGAACTGGATTTCCTCCTCAAAATATCTGATATTAGGCCAGGATCAGTCTATCCCAATATTCTCACACTGGTGCATAATCCTTTTCCAGAAGATGCCAAGCGCACAGCCTTGCAGAGCTCAGCCCAGAGGGAATAATGTGCCTGATTTATTGGTGCTACAAGCCTTCCCTTCCAAAAAACCAGACTCTACCCCTGTCACATTCATATTAGTAAAGATGGAGGTGCTGGCAGCTCTTATCGCAGACACAGGGACGGCAGCAGGCAAAGTGCATCAAAATCCCATCAAGCAAATAGAAATTATCTTTAAAACTCGAGTTTACACCTAACACAATGACAAAGTCAGGATATTTAATCACACCAAATCGCTTCTTACCCGCTGGTGGGAATTCGGTCAAAACTCCCTGGTCAAGGAATTAAGAATTATTGCAGAGAATCTGCTTTTACCTGGGAACGTCCCAATCCCAGGCTGAGCTGTCTCCTTGTGTCCTGCAGTACGGCAAGAAGAAGCTGAAGTACCTGCCTTACAACCACCAGCACGAGTACTTCTTCCTCAGTGAGTATCCCCACCCCCCTCTCTTCCCTTTTCCCGGAATGCCACTTGTCCTTTCCAGCCCTCACTGTGTGAGCAGAGCAACTCCTCAAATCCCAGCTCATCCCACCCTTCCTCAGGACCCTGTGCAGGTCCCAAAATCAGCTCAGGGATGTCCAAGCACCTGGAGCATCACCCTGTAAAGCAAGGGAATGTGAAACAGCTGAGGCTGGGAATAACCTGCATGTGAGAGGCTCCATGGAAAAACCGCACGTTCCCAGTTCCATGGAAGCAGCTCATCATGTCACACACCTTCCCACCCCTCTGATGGCCAAACCATTTCCCTTTGCCTTGCAGTCTTCCCGCCTCTGCTCATCCCTGTGTA
Source organism: Struthidea cinerea (assembly GCA_013397865.1). Taxonomy (NCBI): domain Eukaryota; kingdom Metazoa; phylum Chordata; class Aves; order Passeriformes; family Corcoracidae; genus Struthidea; species Struthidea cinerea. Next base: position 222,839 of record VZTI01005563.1, read on the forward strand.
TTTCCAAATCCAAATCATCTCGACCATGATCAGGCGCAGGTTTTGGGCGGTGAGTGAAACATTCCCTCCATCCTTACGGGGTCTGGCTGGAAACTGGAGCAGAGAGGGAGGCCAGGGGGCAGGCAGGAATTACCCAGTGTTCCCAACATCCCCAGCAAGGACACGTTACCCAAGATGGGCAAAGTGATGCCTGGTGTTTTCTCTCTCCCCCCAGGACCTGGCCTGGTCCATCAGCTACTACCTGCGCTACTTCCTCACCTACATCCCGTTCTATGGCATCCTGGGATCCCTGGGTCTCCTCACATTCGTCAGGTAGGGGCTCAAGGGCATGCCTGCTTCTCTGCCATCCCTCCAGTGCTGTTTGAGCCTGGCCTCAGCTCTGCTGTGTCCCACTGCTTCACTTCCCTCTCAGGAATTCCAGCTTCCCTCCCAGTTCCAGCTCCTCTGGCACTCGACATCTCCTGCCTGCATCTCCCCCTGCCCCACGATGGTCCAGCCAAGATTCTCCTCCCTTTCCTCATTTCTTGTTCTCACACACTGCTGATCCCACTTTGGTCACGGCTGGACCATCCCAGAGTGCCTCATCCCACCCTCTTCCCAGATGACTGTGGAGGTAATTCTGTGCAAGCTCCAAGTCTGAAATCAAGCTGGAAAACTTTTCACAACCGGCCCATTATTCCCAAAATTTTTCATTAAACTGAAAGTGCAAGGAAAAAAAAGCAAAACTGCAAAATCAGATCATCTGCTCTTGCAGAAAACAAGCCTGGAATGAGGATGATTCCAGGCAATTCTTTGTCAACACCCATCCAAGTCTCTGCTGCTCCCTGCAAACCCCACTCTAGTTACCCAATGTCCCCATCTCCAGTAGAAATTGTCACGATTTTTCCTGGTTTTGCAGGTTTCTGGAGAGTCACTGGTTCGTGTGGGTCACCCAGATGAATCACATTCCAATGGAAATTGATTCCGAGAAGCACAGAGACTGGCTGAGCTCCCAGGTAACTTGGGAGGGGGGAACAAAACACCCCTGACTCACCCCAAAATGGGATTTACTCAAAGAGCGTGAGGGTTACCACCACCCCCAGTGTTACCACCACCCCTTATTAGGATAGAGTGTCTTATCCCTGACTTTTCCCATCAAGATGTTCTTCCCAGAGCCAGCAATGCTGGGGAAAGACATGGAATTCCAAAGTTCTGCAATTAATTTGACAATCAAAAGGTTACCTGCTCCTGGAGGCAAGTCGAGAGAGGGGGTGACTGTGGTGACTGAAGCTGGATGTGACTGCAAATCCAAACAAATATTCCTGGGTGTTTTGGCCAGGCCTGTAGATTCCACAGGAAAACAGCTGAGGAAAAAGTGGTGACTCTTCATTTTGGAAGCTGCCTTTTTCCTTTTGTTCTGGAAGATGAGTGATTGAGTGCTCCCTTTCCTCTTCTTTATTCTAGAACCATATTCTCCGTATTTTGGCAGTTCTATCTCCCTGCAAATCCAATTAAGATGTCTGAGGGAGGAACCCAATCAAAAATTTGGTTGAATTTTAAGGATTTTAAGAAAAAATAACTAATTTTATGATCACTAATAGCAAGAATACCTAAGAAATATTGTCAGAATATCGCACTTAAGGCAAACTGGGGCAATAGCTACACGGGGATGGGGAAGCTTTGTGTCCACACATTTCCCTCCCCTTTTCCACCTTGGTACTGCTGCCAAGCCTCTGATCTCCAATGGGAGAGGCTGAGATTCAGGAATCTGGGCTTGGGCTACATCACACCACCACTTCAGGAATTTGATTACCTGAGGCCCTGAGGGAGGATTAAAGCTCCCCTTGCTGCACCCAGCGGGCCCAGGCTCTGCACTCCCAGAGCTCAGGAAGAGGAATTTCACCCTGATTTTGGGACGAGCCAACCCTAATCCTCAGGGTTTTCTCTCTCGCTGGCAGATGGCAGCGACCTGCAACATTGAGCAGTCCTTTTTCAACGACTGGTTCACCGGGCACCTGAACTTCCAGATCGAGCACCAGTGAGTACGGAGCCGGGATCGTGAGGGCACTGCCAGCTTGTCACAGCCCCGGGGATGGAATTATGAGGTGGGGCAGGATCACGTGCCAAGGAAAAAGAGTCTCAGGCTACACAGCAGTGAAAGTTGTGGCTGCTCCATCCTTGGAAGTGTTCCAGGCCATGTTGGATGGGGCTTGGAGCAACCTGGGATAGTGGAAGGTGTCCCTGCCCATGGCAGGGCGGGAACTGAATGAGCTTTAAGATCCCTTCCCACCCAAAGCATTCCGTGGTAGTCTGCTTCTGTTACAGCCATGACATTTTTCTCTCTTGCTGCAAAGCTTTCACTCTCACAGCCTTAATTTAGGGTTTAATTAGGAGCCGTCATTATGCTTCCACCATTACAAAGGCTGTGGGCTCATATCCCAAGCATCCACCTCAGAAAACTCCCCTCCCCTAAAGCACTCCAGTGTTTTATAGAGTGTGGGACTGTGTGGGATGCTGGGTACCAGATTCCAGAAAAAATATGGAAACCAGGGCCATATGGACAGTCTGTTGCCAATGGCAACAGCAAATGTAAAAGAAAGGATTTTTAGGGTGAGGCTGCCTCGTTTGGGAGCCAGCTTAGGAAATCTCTGTGAAGAGCATAGGACAAGGTCCCCCAAGATCCTTCTTTACCTGCTTCCAGAGATGGAAAAGCAGGTCACTGGGAATTCAGTTCAGCAGGAAACAATTATTCCCAGAGGAAATGGGCGGCCATCTCTGAGGCTGTTCCCTCACTGCCGCTGCCCTCTCGCTGCACACTCGTGCCCCTTCTTGCACGAACTGGCTTTCAGTGTGTCCTGAGCATGCCTTTGCTTTGAGGCATGACAGGAAAATCAGTTTTCACCACCTCCTTGAGACAGAGGAGTGTAAAGCAGAGCCTCTCTTCCTTTGTTTGTGCAGCTTGAGGAGGAGGCACCTACACCGAGCCCCTGAGGATGCAAACAGAAATGCCCATCCCTTGGCGCTTGCCTCGTGAGCTTTCTCAGCTTTGTTTTCTCTCCCTCCTCTCCAGCCTGTTTCCAACAATGCCACGGCACAACTTCTGGAAGGTGAAGCCTTTGGTGAAGTCATTATGTGCCAAGTATGGAGTCCAGTATGAGGAGAAGCCCCTTGGGAAAGCATTCGTAGACATCGTTGGGTAAGGCCCTCCTGATCCCCCCCTCAGCTCATTTTTCCAGGGACACCCGATATTTTCTAGCACAGAGGATTCAGGACTCAACAGGCCCTTCAGGAATTTGTGTTGTTGCTTGCTGTCAAAGTACCCAACACTTAACCTTCAGATGGGTACGAACCTGGTCACGGCATTTGGGGACACGGCGGCTCAGCAGTGCTGGGGTGGATCTTACAGGGCTTTTCCAACCTCAAGGATTCTGATTTTCGTACCACCCTGTTCTGACAGCTGGTGGCTCCTGCTGTTGGGAGCTGCCGGCAGATCTCCTGCTGCAAAGTGAGATGAATCAAAGGCAAACAGGTCAGGTTACAGCTTCTGCTGCGTCCCCTGAGAGCCCTGCCAGCAGCAACAGGCAATTCCCTGCAGGCAGAGCTGGAGAGCCCTTGTCAGCAGCCTCGGTGTTAATGTTGCTGTCTCAGTTACTCCGAGGGGAATAATTCATGGCAGGGAACATGAGAAAGCTCTGCAGCCCAGGCACCTTCTGCACAAACCGCTCTGAGCACGGGCAGATTGAAGTGGGGTGGCCACAATGGGCAGGAGAGCTAAAAACTGGTTCCAAACCTGCTTTTGTCCTCAAATCCAGTTAGGACAGGGCCATGCAGCACCAAGGCACAGTGGGGTGAAGCCTGGAGGCTCCCAGGAGGACTTACAGCCCCTGCCAGTGCCTAAAAGGGCTCCAAAGGAGCTGGAGAGAGACTTTGGACAAGGGCCTGGAGTGACGGGACAAGGGGGAATGGATTCCCACTGACACAGGGTGGGTTCTATGAGTGCCAGCCTAAAACTGATACTCAAATTCAGCAATAGGCTTAATTGCAGGAAAAACACGCCAGGAGCAAGATCCCCAAACTTCTCCTCCTTTTCCCACAGGTCCCTAAAGAAATCTGGAGATCTCTGGCTGGATGCTTATCTCCATAAGTGATCATGAATCTTTCTGGGGAGGTGTGAGTGACCGGGAGGGATGGGGGGGCGTGGGGGGGGAAATCACACTTGTGTCTTTCACTCTCAGATCTCAGTCTAAATCCACGGTTGGAGGGGAGTTTCCTGTCTTGTCAGCTGCTTCTGGTGCAGGCCCAGGCAACCTGTTTAATCCAGGCAGATTTAAAATGTGCTCCAGAGGGTGGAAAGCGAGGCCAGCATCGCAGGGAAAGGAAGGTTGGGAGAGGATGATGAGGAATGTTTAAAAAAGGGGCATTAATATCTGACCTTGACCTTCTTTTCACAAGATTCGTCCTCGTTCTGCCTAAACCACACAAGCCCCGATTCACACCTAAGGGTTTTTTTGAGGCCTCAGTGGGTGTTTGCAATCCAAGGCCACCCCAGTCAGCTCATGCCTCTTTCCCGCGTTTGTGTGGAAGAGGAATCACATCCCACGGGACTGGCAGCTGCTGGACTGTGCTTCCAGCCCTGTCCAGAACCCAGCTCCCTCCTTCCCTTCTCCAACCATAGCATCCCTTTAGTCCAAGCTCTGACTCTGGCCCTGCACAGCTAACCCCTAACCACAGCAGGGCCGTGTTTGGAGGATCGGCCCCGATTCCCAGGGGTCTGTAGAAGATTTCTGGGCTTAAACAGCAAAATGTCTCCTTTAGGAGAGGGTCTGTTTTCTTTTTAACGAGCAGCAGGTCTGGCACGGCGAACTGTCAGTAAACCACACAAAAGACCAAAACAATCGCAACAAGCGAAACGTGCTAATTGCTCCTCAGCGCTCCGGGGAACCACAAATGGCCTTTTCACCGTCCTGCCCGGCAGAAACCCAGGGTTCTGCCTGTCTGCACACGCCTGGCAGGCACCGAGCCTCGCCCTGCCTGCCCGAGGCCAGGAGCCACGGCACCCTTCACCCTTCCCTCGGGAACAATCACGGGAGAAAAGGAGTTCTCCCTGCCTGCAAAAGGAGAAGCTGCCCAAACAGTCAATCCCGGCTGGAATCAGGACTGCCCAGGCCGTGCTGCTGATGTGAAACCTTTGGAGAACCCTCTTACAAGTTGTCTAAAACTCCATTTTCTGCCCAGCACCGAATTAGCAAAACCCACTAATGGCTTATCGGGAGATACGGCTGAACAGCTTCCAGGTGCTTCTGGAACAGGCAACCTGACCCCAAATAAATCCAGGGCTTCAGGTTCAGCTGCAACACAACAGAAGAGGTGTTTGGTTTAGGACAAAGGGCCGTGGTTCCAAAAGCAGCCTCCAGCTCCAGCATCCGCCTCGGTGCTCCCTGGAAACACCAGGAGGGAGACTCTGGTTACTTCACACGCCTCATTACTTCCCTCAGCTCTGAAACTGCATCTTCTCTATCAAATCCCTGAATCCTAACAGCATCCCATAGAATCAGCAAGGTGCTTCATCGTGAACAGAGATGACTCCGGGACTGTGGCCAGCATTTAAAAAAAAAAAAATAAATGTATTCCCTCCCCGGCTTCTTTGGAGAATAAAATGAGATTTTTATCTTTGCTTACAGATGGGGAATTCAGCATCTTGCAACTTCAGCAAGCCAGTGATACTTAGGGTTTGTTAAAGGGCATGTTCTGGGGGTCTTGCCCACTCAAGTACCACCAGGAATGTTTAGGGTGAAAAGCTACACAAATAACATCCTTCTGGATGCTGTGATTTCCCAGGCAGGTAGTAAGGAGCTAGCCTGGAATTTGGCTAACCTCATCAGGACTGCCTTAATTTGTGCATCCCTTCCTGACTCCTTGAATGTACCTCACTGTGCTCCAGCAAGGATGACCACGAGCACAGTGGCATCAGCAGTGCAAGCTTTGAAATCTCCAGCTTATTCTTCTGACAGCCCTTGCTTTTTTGTCTTATTTCCAGAGCAAATATGTTCCTCCTTAGCCCTGTCCTCCTCTTCTCACCTTTCTTCTTGGGAAACTGTTTGGGTCGATCTTGGGAAAGATCAGCTCTTAGGCAAATGGGCATTTTTTCCCCTCAAAAAACTCATTATTTTTTCAGGCAAACCCTCTCTGGCTCATATAGATTCTTCCTCTCCCTCCAAAAAATCCCAGCTTTCTGTCTTGGAATTTGAGCTGTTTCCTACGTGCCTTGACTCCTTGTTGACACTCCATCCCTGGAAGTGTTCCAGGCCAGATTGGATGAGGTTTGGAGCAACCTGATCTAGGGAAGGTGTCCCTGTCCGTGGCAAGAGGGTGGAACTGGATGATCTTTATCGTCCCTTCCAACCCAAACCATTCCAGGATTCTTTAAGCTCTCCACCCTTTAACTGGAGCAGGTCAAACAGATCCCTGACAAAGAGCCCTGGAAGTCTGGATGAATCTACTTTGTTATCATTGTTCTCCAAACAGAATTAGGTTTATCTGGAGCTATTCCAGAAGTTTCAGTAAAGCTGGAAATGTAGATGGATATAAACTTCCCATTGGCTTTGTGTCCAACAAGGCAGCAATGAGTGAGGCACGAGCAGGTTAAAGTTTGCCATCAAAATGACCAAAACACAGAACTTTCAGCACAGCTTTGCCCAGCTGTCCGAGGACTCTTAACTAACCAGCTTCTCTGAAAATAATGAGGTGAAATCTTGTTCACTTTCTACAAAGGTCATTCATTTGCGCTGTAATGAGACGCAAACATGAAAAAAAAAAGCAAAAACATAACCAGTAAGAGGTGCTGGGAGCCTGCCAGGGTTTATTGAACCCAGCTACGCCACATGGCAATGGGGAGCTGGAAACAGAGCTGGTTTCAGGGCAGAGAATCAAACAACAGCCAGGGAAGGACTGGATTTGTTCTCCTCACTCACTGTGGGGGAGTGGAGTAGGAGCTGGAGGACCAGGATGGTCGAGGATGACAGAGAAAAGCACAAACTGCAGCAAAGAGAAGCCTCTGGGTGTGTTTTGGGAGGAGAAGGAGAGATGGGAGAAGTTTGGGAAGGTCAGGGGTTGGGAAGGGATGCACGAGAGTGGGAGAAAAAAATACTGAGGGGTGAAGGAGAAGAAATTTGGAATCATGATCTCCCAGCATGGCTGGGATCTGCCTGGAGGACTGTGCTGGAGACACAGGGCAGGACAGGGCAGAGCTGGGGCTCAGAGGGGGTGGCAGGGACTGGTGACATCCACAGGCACCTCGGAGTGAGCTGGATCTCACACGGAGCCCCCAGTCCCGCAGCTCTGGGAGCAGGGACTCACTGCCCCAGCTTCCAGGGAGAGGCACAGTGGGAATTAGGGGACTTTCTTTGGAGATTTCCCTCCAAGCATGGATCTGAGGAGCCCAAATCCCAACTGCTCACTGAAATAGGGCTTGGGAGGCTCGGCAGGACCCATCTCCAGGCACCATCATTCCCTGCTGCAGGGGCTGAGCTCTCTGGCTGGATTTGAGGTCTTCATTAGGGCAAAGATATCCTTTTCCTTCGTAGATGCTTTCCTAAGAAAGCCTTCCTAACAAAGCCCTAACATTCCCGACGTTAAAACAGCAAACCCACATTCCTTATAGGACAGCTCCTGGTTTTTTTCATTCTTTAAAAAAGGAAATAAATATTCCAGTAACTCAAAAAGAACCTCTTTTTTTTTTTTTGTGTGTATTCTACCACTCAATAAAATCATAACTATTTGTTGACCATACAAATGCTTTACGTGTTTTTTTTCCAGTCACTGGTGCTTGGGGAATTTGTTCCCTCTTGGAGTGCCTCCTGCCACACCAACCCACGAGCAGGTGGCATGGAGATGCCAAGGAAGCAAGTTGGGACATTTCTAGGGCGGGAATTTCACCATTCAGGTTTTGCTCTGAGATCAAAAATGTGTTCAAATGCAGAATTGTAAAGAGTCAGGGTAGGATTTGACATACAGGGCGATTCAAGCTCCAATTTCACATTTAGCCTCGTAACTGCTGTTTTTAGCAGCTCAAAGTCAGATCCCAAGCCAAGAACACTGTGGAAGGAAACTAAAAAAGGATCTGGGATCAGACTTGCTGATTATGGCTTCCCTTGGTTTTCCTGGGGTTTTTTATGGAGGAGCTGTTAGCCAGTGAGCGTGGAAAGTCCCTTTTCCACTTCACGTGGTGAAATTAGTGGAATTACTTTGATACCAGTGACTTTAATAGCACGAATGGGTTTCTTTATCAGCCTTCACAAGCTCAGGATCAATGGTGCTGCTTCCCCTCATCCTGGGAACAAGCACCAAAGGAAAGGAGATTTTCCTGCCAAAGATTTGCCTGACCACTCAAACTCAGCCTCCAGACTGTCTGGAGAGGCAGCTGAGAACAAAATTGTTGTGAAAGCTTCATAGAAGCCTTTTACAGTTTTCTAGAAGTCCATTTTATGCCCATTCATGGCTCATCCCAGGGTGTGCTGAGCACCTCGCAGCAGCTTTTCCAACCCACAGCTCCATCCGATGCTTTGGTGGGTCTGGAGTTGACATCAGCAGTGGGCTTTAGGTCAAAACCGTCTCGAGGTCAGCCCAGAGGCTTTGACAGAGCTGGTTCTGCCAAATGAACCCACTGAAACCTGTCTCATCAGGTGGAGGGGCAGACAAAGGAAGCTCACAGGCTGTCCCAGGTCAGGAGACAAAGCGATGGCCAGATTATCCTCATCCACCCCCCAAAACCAACACTGCAGCTTGCCAGAGTCCACAGGAATTGCTCCATAGGCAAACTCATCCTGCCCAGAAAGCAGGTGCCACCAGGTGCCACGGAACCCGAAGCAGAGAATGACCCCGTTTTTAGTGCTTTCATTTCAGCCCAGAACAAACAGGTTCAGAATAACACAAACACAGGGGGCTCTTACACAAAAATTAACTGCTACCAATCGATATCTTCATCCATTAACAATATTGCTTTAAAATAAAATCATCATGGTTTACTTACTCTGCAGGGGCCCGGTTCTAGAGGTCTCAGGAAACTGCTTCACAACACAATTTGTGTGTGGCATCAGTGTGGGGAGAAACGGGTCCGTGGTGCTCAGATGTGCAGTTTTGACCCCCTCCAAGCTGGCCTCGAACACTTTCCAGGGATGGGGCAGCCCCATTTGTGAGCTCCCTTCTTGCAACAGGTTTTTAAAACGCTGTTAAAAAACGTAAAAAGTCAACATCAAGTTCAGCCTCTGGAAAAAACTCCATTTTTATCCACTATTTGTGCTGGGTTATATCATACATATTTTATTGAAAAATTAGTCTGAATTCCTCAAATATCACATAGAAACACTTCCATACTGAGTCCTCCCTACACTATCCCTCTGTCCTGGGGATTCCACAGAACAGGGCATTGTTGGAGCTGCTATAAGGTGAATATTCCATTCACATTTCCAGCCACACACTCATCATCCACTTGGAAACAGTGTTGTAAAGAGTATGAAGGGAATAATCCAGAATTGCAGAGTGAGCCAGGAGATGAATCATTCCCCCGCAGCAGAACATAAAATAAATATCAATTACATCAATGAATAATAATACAAAATAAAAATAAAGGTGTTATCTATCCCCCACAGAGGCTGGAGGGTGCAAATGTAAGTTCCACTGGGGTGAATGATGATGCCTTCTAAAACATCCTGTGCCAGAGCTTTTCCACCTTCTGCCAGCCACTGAGGTTTGAAGGCCAAGCCCAGGCCACTCAGGTCAAGGGAGGCTCAGCAGAAATTCGAGAAAGGAGTGGGAAAAGGCCAAGGAGAAGGATCCTCACCTGGAAGCACCACCTTCGCCCACAGCATCCTCCTGAGCACAGTTAGGTAACTCCCCAGCTTCTTGGCCAGGTGCTGGCTGTGGGGATCACAACGAGAGGATTAATCACAGTAATTGCCTGTGATTGCACCCATCATCCTTGGAACAGGTGTGGCTGGTTCACTTGCCTGATTAATTTAATTGGCCTCAATTAGCCTGGCCTTCATTAAGCAGCCGTTGTTTTTTTCATAAGATACAGGAACCGTACTGCACTTTCCCTGTGTGTTTTGTTCCCTTTTTGCTTAGAGATGCCTGACAAAACCTGGAAATTCGGGTTCTGAGCTGAAGATGCTGTTGGTTTCTCAGCTGGAGCCAGTTCCTGGCCCAGCATCTCCAGGTAAATCGCTCGGAGTTGAAATTATCACCCTTTGCAAGCCCAGGAACCTTCAGGCCACGCTCACAGCCCGTGCTTTGCCATCGCCCTGGGGCGGGGGAAATAAAGCGTGAGCAGAAAGCAAAGCGCTGCTGCCAATTCCAGTTCCGTGCCTTGCTCATTCTTGTCTCCCCATCGTGCTGGAGCTCACCAAAGGCTAAAATTAAACACCTGATTTGGTGAAGGTATGCGAGTGAAATGGAATCCAGCGGCACTAAAGGGCAAGGAATGGTGAAGCCGCAGCGTTCCGGCAGCATTCCAGCACCATGACTCCTTCCACATCCCTGCAGAAAATCAGTAACAGAATGTCTGGGCTTGAATGGTGCAGCAGGAGCTTCTGGGCAAGTCAGGGTGATCTTTAGAGACGCCTTCCAACCCAAACCATTCCCTGGGAACATTTCTGTCTGCATAAAATAAAACAAAGAATGAAAAGCAAAGAGATGTTGAGCCTGCTCTGCCCCGTGATGCACAAAAGAATGGCACACAAAACAGAGGACAGAGATTAAGAAGCAATTTCCTTTCTTCAGTGTCTTGGTGACCTCCTTTAAACAGAGAGGGACAGTTTTAAAGGTCTCTACTGAGATATTTAGTAAAGAGGCTCTCCTGGGTGTGGTGGTGTTGGGACAGGGATGAGTCCCATGTGCTGCAGTAGGAGAGAGGGTTTAAGTCATTTGTGTATTTTGAATGTGTAAAGGCAGGCTTTTAAAACCAGCACCAAGAAAAAAAAAAGTAGTGACATCCCTGCTGACAACAGCAAAGTAGTTTTTTGGGTTTTCCAAACTCAGATGGATCAGGCACCACTCAAACACAGCCCACAAGGGCTTCTCCACACGCACACAATTCCAGTGTGAAATGAGTAAGATTTGGAACCCAGGTTCCCTCTCCTATTAAGGACTAGTGTCTGCCAGAGCTGCCAAGATTTTGGGGTGGTTACAAAACTTCCCTTGCCCAAAAGCACCGTGGGACCATCAGGCACTGCTCCAACTCCCCTGAGACATTATATATCACTGCCTTCGGTTCGATGGAAAGTTGGATTAGTGCTTCCCTCCTTCCTCCTGGTTTTGCCAGCTGGCACTGGTGGCCTGACAAAGGGGAAGGTCACCAAAGGCAAGGGACGAGGCACCTCTGTCCAGGTGCTGATGCAGAAAGAGCAAAGGTGTCACTGAGCTGTGACCCACGTATGTGTCCGCTGGCGTGAAGCACCTTAACTTGACTCTAAGGTGATTAACAGAGCAGAATTAGCACAGTGAGCCAGGGGAATTAAGGGCAGGGAGCTGCCCTTGAGCCAATCCCATCTGCCAGAGGGAAGCCCGCAGCCCCAGAACCAGAGCGGGAGCAGACGCTGGAAGCATCAGCAGAGTGAAAAGCTCAGTTTGAGACTCTGCTCAAACTCTGGTTTACTTCTGAGGGGAGAAACAGCAGGAAAGCTCTGGTGAAAAAGGCTGGGAATAGGGGACACGATGTCTTCTCACACCGTAGAAGTTTAGGAGCCAATGTCACAGATGTTCTGTGTGCCCACACGGATGTCCCTGGGAGCTCTGTGAGCAGCACAGGACTGACTGCTGGGGTTTGCACTGCAAAGCTTGCTGGGGAACACCTCCAGCTTCAGCTTCCTTCTCCCAGCTCCCCTCTCTGGGACAGTCCCATGGGGAGCTGTTTTGGGACTTCTGCTCCTGCACAAATGGCTTTTGCATCACCGGAGTCACTTGTTAGCAACCAGATCCGTACCAGTGACGCAGCTTTTCCCGTGCAGCTGATGTCTCCTTCTCCTACCAGGGGGATCATTTCAAGACTAAGCCAAACAAAAGCTAAGGAGTACCTTTTCCTTCCCAAGCTTTCCCTGCTGTCCCTCTGCTCCATCATTCCAGCCAGTCCTAGCTCATCTCCTGAGCCAGGACACCACTGGCAGCTCAGATTTATCACCGAATCCCAGAATGGTTTGGGTTGGAAGGGACCCTAAAGCTCATCCCATTCCACCCCCTGCCATGGGCAGGGACACCTTCCACTGTCCCAGGCTGCTCCAAGCCCCATCCAGCCTGGCCTTGGACACTGCCAGGGATCCAGGGGCAGCCACAGCTTCTTTGGGCACCCTGTGCCAGGGCCTCCCCACCCTCACAGGGAAGGATTTCTTCTCAGTATCTCATCCAAATCTACCTCCTTTCATCTTAAGGCCATTCCAAAGCCATTTTCCCATCTTCCCCTCACATCCAGCCCACAATTTGGCCGAGTCTCATTTTCTCTACCTTCCCTTTCCCTCCTAATCCACCCCCAAAGGAGGTGAAACATTCCCTGGAAGTTATATAAACCAGCACAAAGTCCAGCTGCCTTCTCAGCCTGGCTAAAGTCAACCTTCCAGCTCAGCCCAGTGAGCCTCGCACAAACATGGGAATATTGACATGACAAACAGCAAATCTGACCTCTTGGCTCCCAGCACCGGTGGCACCACAGGGATTTGCTCCTATTAGGAACGTGTTGCCTTGGCAGAGCTGGCCAGCCCCAGCCCTGGGTGCCACGTGCACACTGAGAGCAGTGCCAGGACATCTGACTTTTTCCTGGCAGGGCCACGCTTCCCTCAGCGTCCGAAATGACTGGAATTTCCCCACGGCTGACCCAGCGCTCCCTGTCTTGCACCGATCCTCACTGCTTTTGATGGGTTCATCCTACAGGAAGGTTGGGAAAGCTTGAAAACTCCTGATTTTTCCAAGGCCAGCTGCTTATCTTCTCTTTTTTCCTTCATTGCACCTGGAGTAAATAATAAAATGAAAAACCAAAATCTTTTCATTTGTCGGTTCCTGGCAACAGGAACCATCCATCTCTGTGGGCATGTGGGGACAGCCTGACCGGTTGTGCAAAGACAGCCTGATTTACAGCCCCGAGCAAACTTGGAGTAATTCCACAGGCAGGGAAAGGACACGGCCAGCAGACACAGGGAACTGCCAGGAGCAAGCAAATCGCTCCGGTCTAAATCCCAGTTTCTCAAATATTAATATCCAAATGCTTAAAAGCACCTCATTGTGCACAACACTAACCTCCACCACCATCCAAATATCCCTTTTCTCTCCCAAACTTGAGGGGAAACAGGGCTGAAAACAAAATCAAGCAAGTCAAACACATCTATAAAAGCAGATTTTTGAACTCCCAACCCTTTGAAGCTCTTTATTTTGGCCCAGGACAGGCTGGCAGGCCCTTCGTGGGGGCAAATAGGTGCAAGGAAGATTGCAGGAGGTACAAGAGGGCCCAGAGATTCTGCTCAAACTCTGGTTTATTTCTGAGGGGAAAAACAGCAGGAAAGCTCTGGTGGAAAAGGTCGGGAATAGGGGACACGATGTCTTCTCACACCGTAGAAGTTTAGGAGCCAAGGTCACTGGGAAGTTTCTGACAGCAATCCCTGCTATCATTAAACACTGAAAGACCCAGACACAGCATAACATTCCCAGTCTCTCACCCGACCATCCCTCACAGAAATCCAAATCCTTCCTTTCCTTTCCACTCTCCAGCTGCCCAATTCCCACTGCCAGCAGCGCAGGGAAGCTGCAGGAGTGTTTCCCTGTCAAGAAGTGCTTTTCAACGTGACACCGCGGGTGGGACCAGGAGATGCTCCATTCTCCCAGGGAAGGCAGGGAGGGAATGAGGCAGGGAGGACAGTCCGTGCCTGGGCTGCCTGTGCCCTCTCGTGGCTGCCTGCCCGTGCTGCACAACCAGATTCTTGTGTGGCTTTTTAATTGAAAATGAAATTAACTCCCTTTCTGGAGACAGCTCTCCCCACTGCCATCTCCAAGGCGGGAGGAGGAGATCTTCCACGTTAATGTCCAGAGCCGAGCAGGGAGAACAAGTGGTTTTAGTGAAACCAAGCGACCCAAAACCTCTGCCTGCTGAGAGGAGAAGGGGGAGACCGCTCAGGAAAGAGGAAGGAAGATCCTTCAATTACCCAGCACCCGTGCAATGCTTCCAGCCAGCAAATCAAAGGAGACACAACCGAGCGGGAGAAGCCTCGGCTTCCCTCGGGAAGAACAGGGACCTGCTCTGATGAATAAAAGCATCCCAAACCCCACCCTGCAGGATTTTCTCTTGTACCCCAACCCTCCAACTCCAGCGAGGCTTGTAGAGATTAATAGCAAATGTTTATTTTCCTTTATGAAAGAGCAGGGTGCAACCATCCCGCTGGTAATGGAGTGACTTCGTCTTCCTTCACAAATTGTTCTCTCAGCTTCGTTTGAAATGCAAGACAACCTCAGACAAGGCATTGCTCCAGTTCCTTCTGTCTCAAAAGTGCTTTTCAACGTGACACCGAGGGGGCAAAAAACATCCCACAATCCAAAACATCTCCTACCCAGAGAGATCATCTCATTCCCAGTGCTGCAATGTTTGTGCAGTGTAGCAGCTCACGGCACAGGAAGACTTGAAGGAGAGATTGAAAGGCCGGGGGGAAGAGATGAAGGGAATGCAGGGAGAAATTCCAGGAGTGGAATTCACCTGAGCTGAAATCCGCAGCTGGGGAAGCCAAAGGTTTTACCTTCCCTGTGTTATTCCTCTCTCCCCTAGACAAAACTGAGGCAGCTCAGTGGAAGAAAATTGAGTTTCTCCTGTAACATCCTTCAGGAGAGGATGGAATTACGGAGCTGAGGGTGAGCACCAGCTTGCTGAGGGTGGCAGAGGGACAGGGTGACAACCCAGTCAGAAGTGAAAAGCCCAGAGTGGGTGATGGCTGAGCTGATTCCAGAGTCACTGAAAAAAAGGCTGAATTGGCTACAAAATACTGTCATGGCTTTAACAAAGCTGGGTCTGAGTTCAGGATGTGTGGGGCCTGTGCATTCCCACAGCTCCAGCGACATCCCTCCCTCTCAGCACACTGCGGGGCATGCAGGAACCTCAGCCACATCCCTCATGTGCACACAAAGAGGTCTCAGATTCCCTCGCAAGGGAATGGCAGCCCAGGAAAAGCTGGGATTCCCAGTGGACAGGCATCTCCAGGTCTGATTAACACTGGGAAGGAATCTCTGGGCTTTGGGACTGCCCAGCCTGGGCACGCTCCTTCTGGAGACACAAAGAACCCAACCTGGGAACATGGATTCTGCCTGAAGAGCGGGAACAGGACTGCCCAAAGCTCCCTCAGGGCAGGAACAGCTCCAAGGGATGTTTGTGGGTGAGGTTTGTGTTTAGGAGCATCATGGGGGGACTTTCCACCAGGGACTATCACAGGGTCCTGCATCCACCGCACATTCCCTAGTCCAGGAGGAAACACCCTGCAGCCAGCTGGGAGTTATGGAATTTCCCTGCTCCCTTTCTTCTGCTGGAGGCCCCAGGTGCACAGCTCCAGCCATTCCCCAGCCTGGATAACCCAGTGCCAAACATCCAGCTAAAACCAGGAACAAATCCCTCTTTGTGACTCCGCTGGCAAGAAGCTTCTCTCGCAGGCTCCTTCAAGAGGAACAAGGAAGTACTTGGAAACAAACTGTTCAAGATTATTGTGCTCTGCTGGCATTTTCAGGGCTGCTGCGGTCAGCAGGACCTCGGGGACAGCACCCTCCATCCCAAAAAAACGAGTGGAACAGACAAGCCAGCATCTGTCCTGACAGACTGGCTCACAAGGAAGGCCCAGAATTCCTGCCCTGCACAGGCCTGGCCTCGGGTTATGCCAAAGCAGGCTGCGTATAAAAACAAAAGGTTTAAAAAAAAATGGATATACACTGCATAGAGGAGACTCCAGAGTCCATGGATGGCCATCCCGGAGCAGCCAGGGCCAGCCCAGCAGCTGCATGCCAGTCACACTCGGAGGAGTGGGACAGCTGAAGGTGGAACTTGTGCCTCTTGCTCCTTGCTCCAGGCAGAGGGAAGGTGGGAGGGAGCAGGACAGGCACCGCACTCCAAGCCCTCCCTCCCTCCCTCCAGGAGCAGTTTCCTTCCACGCTCAGGGCTCTGCTTACATCTCGCTGGGATAAAATCCAAGTTTGGCCAGAGACATCTCCCTCCGGAGCCGCATGACCTCCCAGTACATCAGCTCCACTGCAAAGCACAACGGGGGGAGAGAGAAAGGGAAAAAAACCACCAAAAAAAATCAGTAAAGGAGGGCACAGCTGGCCACCAGCTCCTGCTCTGCTGTGCTGCCAGCATTCCCATGGGGAGGGAAGCAGGACAAGCCCGTCAGGTCACCCCTTACCAGCTCCACGCCAGGGCAAAGCTCCCAGGAAGGTGATGAGCAAGGAAGAGATGCTCCATTCCTTCCCCTCGTGCCTTCCTTTTGTCATTTATCCGCTTCTCCAAGACAGCCCCAGCTGGCCCCACTGCTGTCACTCCAAACAGCTCCTCCCAATTCCTCCCAGCTGCCCCCACAGAAAGCATCCCAGTGGAGCCAGCTCTTACCATCCTGCCTCACCAGGCCTTGCTGGATATAGCGGATGTAGGTGAAGAAGTTGCACACTGCTGTGATCTGAGGGACAAAGGGAAAGAGGGGGAAAAAAAAAGGAACAAAGATTTGAGACATCCCTTTGGTGCAAGTGACGAAAATGAGTCAAATCTGTGCACAAAAAACCAACTTTTTGTGGGATCAGCTCTTCTAAAATGCAGCTCAGGAAAGAATTAACTTCTAAAATCCTCCACTGAACAAGAGCCCCAACAGCAACATTAACAAATGATCCACCTTCTCCCTCCCCTCCACAGGAAGGACACTTTGTTCCCACAGCCAGGCACGGGATCTGCCTGGAACAGCCTCTAAAGAGCAGAAAATTACTGTGTTTTACAAAGGGGAATTAAATCACAACAATAAAGCCAAACAATCAAAGCCCTGCACTGAATGAACTCATGGCAAGTGAACACGCTGAAGGCCATCTGAAAGCAGAAGGAAGAGCTGGATCTGCCCCTGAATCATCAACCAAGAGCCACCTCGACCTCAGGAACGACCTCAAATCCCACAGTTTCTCCTCAGTTCCAGGGCTGACCCTCAGGAGCTCGCCCACTGCAGGGCCTGGAATAATCCTGGAGGGTCGAGGCAGCCTGGGGAGGTGAAGGACTCACCCTGGCCCTGCAGGAAGGGGAAATGTAGTAGTAATTCCCAGAATCTCCCAGCATGATCCGGTGCTTGCAGGTCCTGGGGAGGCCACTCAGAGCACATTTCCTGCAGCAAAAGGGAAAAGCACTTCAGCAATCCAGTGGCACAGCACAGATCCAGCAATTCAGCCTCCTGGAGAGACGGAAGTGATGGCTCAGCAGCCACCCCTGCATCAGGCAGAGTGAAGAAGAAAAGAAAAAAAAAAACCAACAAACCCTTGGCTGATGTTCTTTTGCTCCTGGAAGCATTCCATAAATGGCAAGTTTAGGAGACTTTAGGTGGAAGCACCTTTTCCCTGGCACACAGCCCCAGAGGAAACCCCAGGAAATACTAAAGAGGTGAGGCTGGAGCAGAGCACAGCCAACGTCCCCTGGTCTCTGCACATGTGCCCCACATTCCAGGGCAGGCTCAGGTGTGCCAGCATTCCTGGTGGGATGCAAACACGCTGGCTGGGCACCAAACCTGGCCTCAAAACAGGTAAATCCAGCATTTGAGCAGGATTTGCATGTACCACGAACTCAAAACAGGCCAACCCTTCCTTGGGCACACAGAGAAGGAGCTTGGCTTCCCCATTTTGAGATTTCAGAGCGTGCAAACAGCCTTTTCCAAACAATCAGCAGCAAGGGGTGCAGCATTCCTTTATTTTCTTCCACTTTCTCCTGCTATTTGCAAGGCAGATGATTCCCATCACCACTTTGAGCAACAAAGCTGAATTTTCTACTGCACAGCTATCACCACGTTCCTCAGGGACTCCGTGGGAAGAGGAACATCACTCCCAAACTGCACAAAAACATCTCCTCTGGGGAGCCACGGGAGGTGACAGCAGAGGGGAGCTGATGTTTCAGAGAGCTCCTGAGCTTGTCCCTGGGCTTGTTTTCCACTGCTCTCGAGGCAAACATTAGCCAAGAGCGGGAGCACGGGTTCCAAGTGTCCAGAGGCAAGGAGAAGTAATCATTGGTCAAATATTAACACAACTTAAGGAGATTAAATAACCAGGAGGTGCAGGACGACCAAAACCTTTGTAAACAAGATACCTGTAAGGAGCCACATATTTGAGCATTGCAACACCCTGGAAAAGAGTGACCCTTGCTTGATTGGTACCACCTGGTGTAAAAGCACAGCTATCACAACCAAACTAACCAAAACTGCCATAAAAATCAGTGCTTTGCACCTGGGGAAGAAGAGGAACAAATCCCTTTGGGGTCTTTTATTGACAATGGGTTCCTTCCCATCCTGCCTGGGTGAAATTTAAACAGGGTTAAAGGGTTAGGTCAGCTCAGCAAAAGCCTCCAAGCTGCCACGTGGGGCTGAGTTAGTGACTTGTTAATACTCCAGAGATCTTTGATCACTGGCTGAAAAATAAATGTTTCACTTACGTTACGATTTGTGACCGGAAGCCACTGCGAAGACAAAAATAAAAAAAATCAAAAGGAAACTGAAAAGGATAAACACAGGATGGCTTGTTTGGGGAATAATTTGCAGGAGAGTGGTAGGGAACCTGCATGTCATCACCTTGGAAGGTAGGAAAGGACTTAAATTTAATAGCTGAATAAAATCCCTCCTCTTTGTTTGGAATATCACATCACTCCTGCTAGTGTGAGGTGACCCTGAAGTGGCCCCAAGCTGCCACACCACTCCACCAGAGGGGACAAGCCAGCAGCAAGGAGGGGACAAGGCAAGGAGCCACGGTCCTTACTTGGGGCCACCACACTCTTCTGCTGCCACCTTCCCCACGGGGACAGTCTGGGAAGCCACTGGCTCGATGGTCAGGGTGTTCTGCTCCACAGCCACTCGCACCAGCTCCGACAGCTGCAGCAAGAGAAGGGAAAACAGGGGTGAATTCCAGGAAAGTGACACTCTGGAGCTGCCAGCTGCTCCTGCTTTTCCAGCCCTCACCTCCTGCTTGGTGAAGTCCAGACAAGGTCCTACATCTTCTCGGTAAATTCTGTCCAGGAAGGAGCAGGACTTGTCTAAAGTTGGAGATTCCTTCCAGGCCTGGAACTCGGCAAACAAAATGGAGTCGACCTGCAGTGAGTGTCCAAGAGGAGGGGGAAGAGGGAGGGATACCATATCAGAAGGTACCTGTTACTATGCAGGAAACCTATGAAACACCTGCTCTGGCATCTGGAGAGGCTCAGACATCGTGGAAGTGTCTGAGAGAAGCTGCCTGGCTCCCAGGATCTTTCATTTCCCACCCAGCAGCAGTTCTGTGCCAGAGTGACACAGCCACCCTGGGCTGCGTGTGCCAGAAGCCCGCAGGCACCTCTCTGTCCCATTTTCCTCCAGGTGGCTGCAGGAAAGCCACCACACAACTGCTGCACACACCAGTGCCCACTCAGCCCGTGGCAGGAATGATGGGAGCAGCTGAGGGGGAATAGGAGACTCTCTGGGACCTGGCATTTAAATCCCAGATGGATCGCTGGGCAAAGCACCAACCTGACTGACAGGGCAGCACCTACAAGCCAAACAAAAGCTGCTGAGAGGAAAAAATAAAACTAAGCTGAGCAACACAAAGAACATGAGCGAAAACAGCTGGCAAAGTCTGCACTCCAGCACACCCCCTCTGTGCCATGGAGACTGCTCACCTGGGACCAGCAACAGCTTCAGAGCCACAAGATGGAAAAACAAATGGAGAAAAACAAAATGAAAGAAAAAAAATGGAGATTAGCATAAAAGGAAGTTGGAACTGAAAGGCTGGAAGCGTGAGAGGCAGGTGGGTCCCCACCCGTTCCCAGAGGTTGGTTACCTGCCGTGAGGAGGAGGAGGAAGCATCTGCTCCCAAGGCCTGCCAGCCTGGCTCATAGGTGATGTGGATAGCCTTCCCAGGGAGGATGCAAAGGAGCAGGGAGAGGAGAGCAGGGAAACCAGACTTGGAGGGCAGAGGGAGAGACAGATAGTGAAGGAAGAGGTTTAGAGAGACAGGCAAGGAGGGAGGTAAAAAAACATGAGATACAGAGAAAGGCTCAAGTCCTCCCCTCCAGGAACTGAGCATGGTCCTCAAGGCGCCACAGGGCCACAAGCCACTTCTTTAGACTTCAGCTTGAGGTACAAAAAGGGAACAGAAATTACCATTTTTAGGCTAAATTTAAGATCTTTCCCAGAGAGCACCAACTCTCCGAATGCCAGGTTCGCTTTTATCGCCTCTCGCACAGGCCAGTAAGGATTCTGAGGGACAAAAAGCCATCCCATCCTTGGTATATAACGTTATTGGGCACTCTGGAAGCTGAGATTTGAAACCCCAGGAGATCTGCACCCTGTGGAAGTTGCCTCCACGAAGAAATGACAGGTTCACATCTTTAACAAGCCTTGGTGTTCCCTCAAGAATTCTTCACAGCAGAGGCTGCAGCTCCCAAAAAATCACTAGTGAGACATATTCCCCCACCACATTCTTCTTCATTTTCATTTTTCCTGACCAAGTGCCTCCCATTTGCTTCCCAAGACAGCTGTGTCCACATCTGGCTAGCAGAACTGGCTTCTGCTCAGCACCTCTTGATATCCGCTCACAGCGCTGGCACCCCCTGGATCCGCCCCTCAGTGATCCCTCAGCTGCTTCCTGTCCCGACAAAGAGGAAATCCCCCCAAAAGGAAACCCTCCAGCGCCTGCCTCAGCACAAATTTAGGGAACAAGGCACAAACAGCTGCTCAGTGAGACCACGGAGCGCTGTGGGATGCGCGAGCCCGGAGCTCCCGGATGCAGCGAACGTCCCTCACCCACCTCTTTGCATTCCCGGCTGACGGGCTCTGGAGCCGCGTTCTGGCTGGCAGCTGACACCATGGCACTGCTGGTGCTTTTGTTGCGCCCGTGGCCCTTCCTGAAGCCAGCTTTGGAAGGGCTCTGCAGCTGAGGGTGCAGCTCCCTGTTCGGGGAGGACGGCGTGGATGTGATGACCAGCGTCTTCAGGGCTGTCACCTCTGCCTGCAGCATGTCAATCTGGGGACACAAGCAAGAGGCACCCTCAGTGCCTGCCGGGCTCCAGTTTGCTGCAGCCACAGGGAATCAGCTACAAGCCCAGCCACGAAGCCTCTCCCCGCTGCCCCATCGCCACCATCATCCAGAATTTTAAACAGCAGCTGTTTGGGCATCTACCCCTTCAATCAGCACATTTTGTCCCAGGCTCTTTTCAGAACCAGTAACTCCAAAGAAATTTCTCTCTCCTCAAGATGGAGCCATTTGAGCAGCCCTGTGGTGCAGCTGTGTCAGGAAATTCCTGGGTCCCTGCTCTATCCATCCATCCCAGAGCCATGACAATTAAACAACTCATTATTTCTCTGTGGATCCCTTTCCCAAACGGGAGCTGGATCAGCAGGAGACTGCAAGCATGTCTGTGAGGCCTTTTCCCCCTCACTCAAGTGTCTGCTGGAATGGGACCACAGCACCTCGGAGAGACCAAGCTGCACTTCACTCTGCTCAGCCAACAAGCAGCCCTGTGGCCAGGCTGGGCAGGGAGGCCACCACACCAACCATAAAAATGAAGTCCCAGAGAGTCACTCACCTTGCCCCGGGCCTCCCTGAGCTGTTTCTCCGCCGCAGCCTGTTTGGTGTTGGCTTCTCTCACCATCTTGTGGGCTTCCTGCACCAGAGAGAGTTTTAGTCCACATGTTGCACCCCGCCTCACACAGCCAACAAGGCAGGTCACAGATCTGCCGCATCACGTGTTCCAGGCAAGGGGACAGACATCCCTGCCACATCCAGGGGGTTTGTTCTGTCAGCTGTGCAGAGCCTTCCCTCAGAATTTCCTGGAGAAGGCTCCCAGTGCCAGAGCCTGGAGCGCATCCCCTTTGCAGGAGTGCGGCTGGCTGAGTTAAGGAGTTTAGCTGGCCAAGGTCATCTCTCACTGATAGGGGCTGCTGAGAAGAATGCCAGAAGCAAGGACCTGCCCTTCCTTGCCCTTGGGAATTGCTTTAACATTAGAACCCACCCGTGCCACACCACAGCTGTGCCCGCCCCTATTCCAACACCTCTGCAACTCCAGCCTCAGCTCAGCCTGGCTTCCTGCAGTCACTGCAGCCTTGCTGGGGGATCCCTGCGCTGATTCCTGACCCTGGCTGCTGCCTGTGGCTCTGATCCTGATCCAGACTCGCCGCTCCACGTCTTGCTGAGGGCACTGCTCCTGCCTGCCTTGTTACTGCACTTTGCTCCCTCTTCCCTTTCGGAGCAGCTGGTCCCCGCTGCCCCAGGCATGGCTGTGACAGAGCAGGAGCTGGAGCTCAGGTGGGGGCCAAATGGTGGAAACTGGCTTAAAAGCTTCTCCCACAGGAAGAGGGCAGCGGGATGAATCCCAGCTGGGGCCTCCCTGCAGTCTGGAAGCAGCATCTGGCCAAGGGCACCAAAGGCAGGGGACAGCCCTTGGCTATATCATTTCCAAGATCGGCCTGTGCTCAGGCAGCCAAAATTTCGGGAAAGGGGTGCTCCCTTGGCTCTCACAGCCCTGTGTTTCAAAGGCACAGATGGGCTCTGGCTTTCCTCACTACCCAGGCAGATCCAGACACTAGAGCTGCTGGTGGATGGGATTTTGCCAGGATACAGCTTGGCAAGAATCACATTACAAAATAACCCCACCAAACCAAAACAAAGCCAAGAACCAACAGGACACTCATTGGAGCAGAGTGGATGAGCACATCCAGCATGTTCCCACCCCCAGCAAGGGCTGGGATGAGCCAGGGAATCATCTCTATTACACAGCAGCTGCCCAGACTACAGAGCAGGCATGGAGAGGAACAGGGAGCCGTGCTTGGCTCCAGCTCCAGGCATTCCCACATTTTGCAGCCATAACTACTGTGCTCTTTATGCCACCCCACAGCTGCTAGAAGGGGAAAGAAATCCAGGTAAAGGCTCCACCTGCAGCACTGGCCAGCTCTGCTTCTCCAAGTGGGAAAGAACAACAGGGGAGAGGAGGAAATTGTGGGAGGAGACGGCTGGAAGTCCAGGAAAAGCCTGTCTTAAAGGAGCTGGATGTAAGCTTAAGAAATGATGAGAAAAGGAAGAGGGTGGTACCTCAAACAGGCTGGCTGTTAACTCCTCCAGTTCCTGCTCCAGTTGTTCCCTGACTTTTGACAATCTCTCACATTCTTTGTCCTTGAGCTTCAGCTCCTGTTGAGGAAATGGAGAGGGATAGGAATGCTGATGCCCTGCCCCAGCCTGTCAGTCACAGCCCTTCCTCCCCACCACGGCACCTGATGATCCCTGACCCCAGATTCCTGTCACCACCTCCAGGAAAGCCCCCCCTGCTCCAACCCATGCTGCCATCCCCAGGAGTTCCCACAAACGCTGGGCCTTACCTTCTGTGCTTTGTGCAGCTCATCCCTCAGGAACTCAGAGCCCTTTTCCCGGATCTCCACCGAGGAGCTGCGCAGCCGGGACACGTTGAGCTGCTCCGTGGACTGGGGCTCATCCACACCTCCAGCATCCTGGCGTCCACCCTCTGGCTCTTCCTTGTCACCTCTGGATGGCATCAGGGGCTTCCAGTGTCCCACAGCGGGTGGATTCTGGCTCTCCTCCTCAAACTTGACCTGGCTGGGGGGGTAACAGCACAGGGAAAATGAGCGTGGGGGTGATCCAGAGCCTTCCTCCAACACTCACAACACATCCAGCCCCAGCCACTGGGAATGGGGCAGGGAGGGTGATGGGGAAGAATTTGGGCAGCAACAACTGCACCAGCTCCTTTGCCCTGCACCCCTGTGGAAGTGCTTCACCCTTCTGGCACGGTGTCCTTAGTAACTCAGGATAAGGCAGGAGAACTAAAGACAGCTACTCCAGGGATCACCTGCTGTCCAAGAGAAACACCCTGCAGATGGCTTTTTAGGATTCCAGGATACACCCAGTAGACCTAAGGTCAGACTTCCCTACTGAAGCAGCAAAAAGAAGGAATACAGCTTTCCTATTCCTAATATACAGACCCCAATCCCCTCTGCTGCCAACCCAGCCTTCCTCTACCCCCTGCACCTGCTTCAGAGGGAAAAAAATCCATTTCTAACCTATTTTCCCACCTATTTCCCACTGAAATCCTCCACAGAGCTGCCTAAACCAGTGTGTTTTCCCCAAGCTGGGTTGAAGCCCTATTTTTCAGTTCCAGTGGCCAGCGAGCAGAGATGTCCTAGAAAGAAGAAACCACAAGAGTCACCCAGCACTCTGCACCCCAGTGCAGAGTAGGGCTCTGCCAACTCCCAAACGAACACAGATGCTGGAGAGGTTTTAGGGGAGGAAAACATCATTTGAGTGCAGGGCACTGCTGTCGCGGCGGTGTTTGCGTTTCTCCTCTTCCTCACTGAACGCTCCCCATGGAATCTCCCTCCATTTGAAGGCAGGGCGAGTGTGTCCAAGCCTTCCCCACGTGGAAGTTTTCTACCCTGCCCAGACACAGGCAGTGCCCTGCAGATCAACCTGCTGCTGCTTATCTCTGGCTCACAAGCCCTGGCTGAGCTCTGGTGCCCTTCTCTTGGCGCACCTCCTCCCACACTCCTGGGCGCTGCTCCTCGCCCACCACCTCCTCCTGCAGAGCAGCCATCACCTCTTTCTGCTCAGGTTCGTTTTTTCCTCTTCCCTTTGCCCCATCTCTGTGTTTTCCTCTCCTGCATTCCAGCCAGGCCACACTCTTCCCCCTCACTCTGACTCCCCACAGGCTGGGCTTATCCCCTCAGTCCCAGAGTGTCCTATCACCTTTTCCATTCTAGTTTCCCCCTTTCTGTGCCCCCCCGAGCTGTCCAAGACCAACAGCTGTCCACAGCCACCTTCCACAGGGGGAAAGAAGCACCAGCTCCCAGCTAAATCAGCTCAGGTACCACAGAAAAACACAGGGAAAAGCACATGTGAGGAACTCTCTGAACCCTTGGAAGAAATCACACCAGAAAGGAGCAAGGAAACCAGAGCACAGAGGATAAAAATAATAAATAAAAGCAGCAAGGAAAAGGGACGTTTCACCAGTCTACTGATATAAATACACTTCATCTAACCCACAGGAAGAAAAAATAATGTTGTTTCTTTATGACTCTCTAATACTCAGCTGAAAGTTGCCTCAGGAGACAGATATTTCAGCGTATTTCCACACATTACAGAAGAAAACTGGAGGATATGAAGGAATTAAACAGTCCCACCCACACTCTGTAATGCCAAAAACATATCCTGGAAAATCATCTGTGATGGAATAGCTCATTCTTTCTCCACACTGCACAAACAGAATCCCTATGGAAGCCTCGGCTATGCTGGATTCTGCTCAGTGTCCAGGTGGGGCTCTGAAATCCAACCCCAGAGACTGAAGAACCACCACAAAAACTCCCTCTCTCTTGCTGACTGGCAGCTGTCTTTCCAGGAAAAATGGATCATATCCTAAGAGTCAAGCACTGACACAAGAAATGCAAACCCACACACAAAAAAGAAAATCCCCAACACCCCACAACCTTCTAAAGTCGGTTTCTGTAGAAAAAGCAAAAAAATGTGCAGGATCTGCACTTTTTCCAGCGGGCCCCACATGTTTCCTGCAGCGCTGATCTGACAGGGTTGTTTCCCGTGCGAGCAGCCTCTGGCTCTCTCCAGGTTAAACTCTTACCCACAGGTTTGGGAGCAGGGCCTGACTTTTCCATCCCCACCAGGACGGATCCCTGACCTGCACTGCCATGGACGAGCATCAGTCCAGAGAGGCTCATCCTCCCATTGGTGCTCAGCGTCATCCCTCAAATGTTTGGCAAAGCATCTGGCAGTGGTTTATTATATTTTTATGTTATTATATTATAGCAGAACACACACTGGCGTTTCTTATGTTTTCTCAGCAGGGAAACACCAAGTCCTGCGTCTGGGGATGCTGCTGCCTCGTTATTCCATCTCCTTACTTGGCTTCCACAAGGCTTCTTCCCTGTGAGGGTGATGGAATGGATTTCCCAGAAAAGCTGTGGCTGCCCCATCCCTGGAAGTGTCCACGCCAAGTTGGACGGGGCTTGGAGCAGCCCGGTCTAGTGGAAGGTGTCCCTGTCCTTGGCAGGACAAGACGAACTTTAAGAACCCCTTCAAACGCAAACCATTCCAGGATTCTGTGGATTCCCAGAGCCCCGGCACACGGACGCCACTCCTTCCCCGTCCAGACCCGCACCTACCCCCGCAACATCGCTGGGTCCCGCTGCTGCTGCTGCTCACGGCGGAGGCGCGCCCGCCGCCGCCCCCATGCCCGGGGCGGCCGCACCGGGAGCGGGAGCCGTGCCCGGGGGAGAAGCCGGAGCTATGCCCGGGGGAGAAGCCGGAGCTATGCCCGGGGGAGAAGCCGGAGCTATGCCCGGGGGAGAAGCCGGAGCTATGCCCGGGGGAGAAGCCGGAGCTATGCCCGGGGGAGAAGCCGGAGCGAGAAGCGGAGACGCGCCCGGAGAAGCCGCAGCCGGAGAAGGAGCCGTGCCCGGAGGGACGCGAACCGGAGGCGCCGCCGGATCCGTGCCCGGAGGAGCCGCAGCCGTGCCCGGAGGGATCAGAAGCGGAGCCGCAGCCCGATCCGTGCCCGGAGGGATCAGAAGCGGAGCCGCAGCCGGAGCCGTGCCCGGAGGAGCCAGAGCGGGACCCGTTCCCGGAGGATCCGGAGCCGATCCCGAGCAGCCCCGGCCCCGCCGCCCACGTGATGCCGGCGCGGCTGCGCCCTGAGCGCCGCCGGGGCCCCGGAGAGGTCACTCTGCAGACACCGGCTCGGGCACAACGGGCTGGAACAGCCGGGCATTTGCGAGGTTTGTCACCCATCAACTCACCGCGGGGCAATGAGGAGTTAAAGGGAAATGTCCAACAACCGCCCGTCCGCTCCGCTCTTCGTCCCCGGCTCGGAAGCGCTCCAGGCTTCCTCCGCCTCCTTCCCGACAGCGGGATGGGGAATGGGGGCTGCTGGCTCTGCTGCTCCTTCTTCCTCAAGAGGAGGATACCTCACACTCCGCCCCTGCTCCAGCGGGGGTTCCTCCCACGGGAGAAGCCGTCCAGGAACTTCTCCAACGAGTTCTCCATGCACTGCCCCAGCGCTGGTCCTTTCCTCAGGGTCAGTCCTTCAGGAACAGGCAGCTCCAGCGTGGGCTCCTCTCTCCACATGTCCAGCCAGGACCCTGCTCCAGCACAGACCTCCCTGTGGGGTCACAGCCTCCTTCGGGCATCCCTCTGCTCCAGCGTGGGCTCCTCCATGGGCTGCAGGAGGATCTCTGCTTCCCCGCCCTCCCCCTGCTACCAAAACCGTGCCACACAAGGCCAATACAGAGGAGAAACCTGGGATGTAAAGAAGGGATAATACACAGGAAGATGGAAGGATGGCAGAAATCTGGCTGGGGGGAAAAAGGCTGCTGATTGTCCAGGGTTTTTAAACTTCGAGGGGAGCACTGGGCTGGGAACCCAACAAGCAAAACCACTCCTGCTGTTTCCCCTGTCCCACAGCAGAGCCCATTGCCACCTCTGGATTGACAACACGGGAATTTTGAACTGAAAACTGCTCCTGCCCTCAGAGGACATTTCCCATCACATCCTACCTTGCCATTGCCCTGGGCTCTCCTCCAGGCGGCCGTATCCCCTTGGAGCCTTCACGCACAGGGGCAGCTCCCACCCTGCTCTCAGCTTGTCCATCCTCTGCCTCGGGGACAGACCCAAGGCTGGAGGCAGGAAAGTCAGACATGGCGATCCTTGTGTCCACTGCAGGATTTTGCTGTGGATACCACACGGGGAGCAATTCTCTGTCCCAGCATCTCCTGGGTGTCCGTGTCGCCTCCAGCCCTGCCCTGCCTCATGGCCGGGATGCACGGGGACAGCACGGGCCAAGCCCGTGCTCTGAAGTCTGGGAACAGAGCGTCCGGGATGTTTGTGTCGCTGGCTGCAACCTTTGCTATCTTCAGGGAACTTTTGGGAGGAGGGGAAAGATCTTCAGCTCCGCAAGGCAGCACCAGAAGTGATTAGTCTTTGTAATTATTAACTCACAAGGCTTGGCCGGCAGAAACAGAGGGTCCTCGGATTAGAAAGGTAGAAGTGCTTCCAGCAGGAGCCAACAAAGGCAGGAAGGATGGGAACTGAGAGTGCTGACAGGAAGCTTTGAGAGGGATGTGCTGGAGATGCTAAATCCCAGCCACTTGAAAAAGGAACTTGTCACAAGGGGGAGAGTGGCATGTGCTCCCCTCTTCTTCCCAGAAGTGAAGCAGCAAAGGAAAGAAAAGGGGAAAGGAAAAAAGAAAGGAAAGGGGAAATGAGGGAGGAGAGGAAAAGAAAAAGAAAAGGGAGAGAAAGAAAAGGGAGAGAAAGAAAAGGGGGAGAAAGAAAAGGGAGAGAAAGAAAAGGGAGAGAAAGAAAAGGGAGAGAAAGAAAAGGGAGAGAAAGAAAAGGGAGAGAAAGNGGAGAAAGAAAAGGGGGAGAAAGAAAAGGGGGAGAAAGAAAAGGGGGAGAAAGAAAAGGGGGAGAAAGAAAAGGGGGAGAAAGAAAAGGGGGAGAAAGAAAAGGGGGAGAAAGAAAAGGGGGAGAAAGAAAAGGGGGAGAAAGAAAAGGGGGAGAAAGAAAAGGGGGAGAAAGAAAAGGGGGAGAAAGAAAAGGGGGAGAAAGAAAAGGGGGAGAAAGCTAGACACAGGCTGGGAAGGGAAGGAAGAACAGGGATTATCTTGGATCTTGGAAAGCAGGATCTGACCTGCTGACACCCCTTACCCAGCAAACTCAAACCGGATGTTATCGCCATGGAAAGGAGAATGAAAGCAAATGGCCTGAAACTCCAGGCTCCATCCACCCCCTCCTGGCTGGCTCCTCGGCTGTGCCACATGTTTGCTCAGCTGGCTGCAAGGGCTGCAGCAAGGCTCCTCTGGGGTCTCTGATTTCCAGCACCAACAGGGTTGATCCTCCCTTTGGCACCTAATCCCCACCACAATTCCTAAGGCAAGAGAAGAGGGACCTCACTAAGGACCCTTCCCTCATTTTCCTGCTGTACACACTGAACTGTGCAACATCAGGGGGCTGGTGAGAGATTTGTCACCATCCAAGCCCCTAAAAGCAAAATGCAAAGGGGCAGATGGAGCTTGGCACAGGGACAGGCACCCCCAGCTCCCAGGGCAGCCCAGGATGGCACAGAATTAGTGAGGAATTCTGCACCATAAGAGGAATGAGCCTGGGGGTCCTCACAAAAGCACTGCAGGGTCACTGCATCCTCTTCAAACATTTCTGGCCAGCTCAAATCTCCGAGTAAATCCTGTCCATGAAAAACAGCATCTTCCCAGACACTTCCCACTTCAATTTTTTAAAAAAGTTACATCACATTCCAAGGAAGAATGTAATTTGGAGAGCCACCTCTGATACCAGCTGCCTCTGTGTCTAGCCCAGCACTGAAGCTGGAGAAGGGAAAGGGATTTCACCAAGCTTTGGGACCCACTGTCCCTAAAAACACTTACTACTCTCTGGGAGAGAGCAAGGAGGGCACTGTGCCTTTCCCAGCCAGCTGCTGCTAACTCAGCATGGAGAGCAGCCCTTTGGCATTCTCAAAACAGGGATTCAACTCCCAGCACAGCAATTCAATCTCTGCATCTTTAACAGGGAGAAACTGAGGATGATTGCAGGGCTCTGAGGCTGGGGATGGATGTCAGCGCCTCTTTGCTTCCTGCTCTGCTGAGCAAGGCAGGCTTTCAGACCATCCTCTTCCTCAGGGTCTGAGGCCACAGGGGGTGTGGAAAGGGATCCAAGCAGCACTGCCACGCTGGTAGCCCCTCAGTTATTTACTTTAATATTAAATTCCACACGTACTTCCTGCTGTCCCGAGGGCAGCTGTGGAGCACACGAGCTGCCAGCCGAGCTGCTCTCAGAGGAGGGCAGCAGAGGCCCCCAGATGCCAGCACATCCCTCCACAAACAGCAGGACGTTCAGGGGGTTGTTGTTCCACATCCCCAGGAGCACCCAAACTGCTCCCAACAGCTCCAGCAAATGTCTCACCTGAAGCATTTTTGTCTCCCTGCTGCGTGTGGGGATGAGGGTTCAGGCACTGAGACCCTCAAGATCTGTCTCAGCCTGCCTGTTCACCAATTCCATCCCTGGAACTGGACCACATTCCCTTCAGAGAGGGTCCCCCTGCTCTCATCCCCCTTCACAGAGCACTGAATCCCACGTTTTAAGCTATGATCTCCCTGGACTGCACTAGAAATCCCGCATCAGGCAGATGGCCAGGCAGCACCTGCTCCAGAGGAGCAGTGAAACAACCCCCTCCCCTTGTCTAGGATCAGCCACAGGAAGGAGAAAACTACAGCCAGGAAGGACAAATTGATCCCGACTGGTGATGTTACGTAAGTGTCAAAGACAGAGCACAAGAGAAGGTTGGTTATTACAGGAGCCTGGGTCTCCAGCTGCTCTTACCTGCAGGGAACAGACCTGTGCTCCCTCTCCACAGTGTCCCACAGCTGCCTAAATGATGGAAGAACACTTCAGTAGGAAAAGATTTTGATTCAGAGCCTCGTGGAAGGGCAATGTCCTAAAGACCTGACCGGAGGCATTGAGGAGGTGGTGGAAGGGAAGGATGGTCACAATTGGGAAGGATGGCTTCAGAGCAGAAAAGGGACTGAGGACCCTGGAAAGACAGAGGGAAGGAGTTCTCTGGCTTGGTGGAAGTTTGAGGGCAAGGCAAGGACCAGTGTTTCCCAGGATGTCACACAGGAAACAGCAGTGAGGACCCCCAAGCACTGCTGGAGAGGCAAGAGGAAAAGAAAGAGAACACATGGAAAGAGTCTTGGAGAGCCAGTGGCAGAGGGGAAATCCTCAGCATCCAAACCACAGCTGGAAGAGGTGGCAAACTCATCCAGAGACAGCGAGGGATGATGGGGGCACATCCTGTGAGAGCCAGGCAGAGCATGGACCAGGTGTTTCACTGACCTAGGGAAGAGAGGGCAGCCCCCGAGCACACCACCTTTTACAGCCTCGGTGGAAAATTCCAGCCCTGCATAATCTCCTGGGGTTCCTGTAAGATTGTGACACGGAGAGAGGGACCAAACAGGAAAGAATTAGAGGAAAAATGCCTCTCTTCTGGCAGCCACCATGGCTGTGCCAGGAGTTAGCAGCAGCAGAGCAGCCAGCCCTGCCTCCCCCTCCTCCGGCCGCCTCTAT
Source organism: Struthidea cinerea (assembly GCA_013397865.1). NCBI lineage: Eukaryota > Metazoa > Chordata > Aves > Passeriformes > Corcoracidae > Struthidea > Struthidea cinerea. The sequence continues at coordinate 254,168 of VZTI01005563.1, forward strand.
AAACACGCAGGGCTTACTCAGAAGATTAGGAGGGAACAGGGCAAAAGACAACAGAGTCTCTTTTGTAATGAGGAGGGATTATGGCATCAAGTGACCAGCTGCAGCTCCCAAGTGGGTCTCAGGCTCCTTAGCACACCGTGTGGGGCAGGTCCAATCCCCCCATGAGCCAAGGGGGCACGAGGAGGCGGGCGGTGGCCCGGGCCACAAAGGACCCAGCGGGGACACGTGCGGGACCAAACCTCCCCAGCCTCCAGCACAGCTCAGGAGCCCATGACTGTGAGTATCTGGTCCTCCTAACAGCAGCAGGAGGATCACTCTCTCCTGCAGAGATCCATGTTCCTGCCTATCCGTGACCTGCTCTGGCTCCATCCCTCTGCTCTGTCTGCTCGTTGTCCATCTTTGCGATACCTGCTCGGGTGTGTTTGCGGTGGGTGATGCACCTGATGTCCCAGAATCTTGCTTGCTGTGGGCTCTCACAACTGAATTCCGGGTCAGTCGACTTCCAGGTGTGTTGGTTAGTCCAGAGGGATCAGCAGGGGGATGCAGGCGGTGGCAGGCAGCAGCTCCCTGGGTGGGCTCTTCCTGCCCATCCCGACTCCGGTGTGCCGGCGAGTCACCTCCCACCAGGGACCTCAGCCACAAATAGAACGTGCCAGCTGCCCAGTGACATCCCAGGGCAGCCCAGCACAGGCTGGCAGGTGGGCAGGGAGGTGCCTTAACCATTCAGGGCTGGAGGAAAAAGCACTGGGAAAAGCCCCATATCCCACACGGGAGCAGAACAGAGTAGAGGTGGGCAACATCCATTATTTACATGGACAAGAGCTGGAGTTTTCCTTCTTTGGTAAAAAAGTGAATCTGTATTTGAATTACGCAACGAGGATTCTCCCTGAGTGCTTTCGAGCCCCAAAGCCCAGAGAAAGAGGCAGCTTTGTGTAAGAGGCCCCAAAAATATATGGGGTTTGGGGCATGCTTTTCTCTTTTGGACAGCCGGTGCGTGCAACCTCTGGGGCAGTTAAAACCCACTCTTCCAAGTCCTGTGCCCAGAAATCCATATGGAATGGGCACGAGGATTTATTGCAACGGGCATTTGTGCAGCTGGGGACAGGGACAGCTCTGCTCCTCTGTATCACCCTAAAGAGGGGACTCGGGGACCTGAGTTACGACAGGGAAACCCAAAGGAGGAGCAGCACCAAAAAGCCAAACCCAGGACAAAGATGCTGTTTGGCTGAAATACCCAAAAATCCAGACTTTGTGGGTTTTCTTCACAGCAGCAGCTCACCGGGACCTGAGGCGTCCTCACCTCAGTGTAAATCTTTCACTGGGATGCTTAAATGAGAAATAAATGAGGATCGTGGGCCCAAACTCACCTGCCTTCAGCTGCTGCAGGGTGTGAACTGTCCCTTGAAGTGCTTCTTCATCCCCATCATTCAGGGAAGGGGCCCAAGGCCCCATAATCATTAACATTATTACCTCTGTTAAATAGCAATGCCTGCTGACAAGTTAGGATTCAGAAATACCAATAGTTTCACCTTGGATAATTATTTCTACCCCACGGAAGCATTCACCAACCTGCCTGGCACGGCTAACACTGGTGTCTTGTTGTTTGTTGGGTTATTTTTTTTTGGTACAAATTCAGGTTTATATAAATATGAGTCTGATTATTAATTGATTATAAAGAATTATTTATGCAAGTTAGACTAGAAGTGAAATGGGGATGCTGCGTGTCTGGGGAGCATTTCAGGAACCTCAATGCCTATTTTTCATCCACTGTGATTTATTGTGCAACATATGGTTGAAGGAGAGGGGAGGTGGAGCTGCTGGAATCTGGGCCCTGTAAGCCTGGCCAAACTCCATCCTCCCACAGATCTCCAACAGGGAAGGCTGCTCTGCCTGCCGGACTAGGACCAGCAGAGCGCAGACAGCTATCCTTGCTGGGATACCTTCATCTGGATCAGTCCCAAGAAATCTTTCTGGCGTTTTTCCTTTCCTTTGGGTTGGGTTCATTGTTTTTTTTTTCCCAGCAGTATTCCAGGAAGATGCTTCCTAGCAAGTAGGTTTACAGAAACATACTTGGAACAAAAACTATATTAAGAAAATTACTGGGATAAGCATAAACTTTGGAGTTTGTGACCCTGAGATTAACCTTACACAAGTGTTTTGTGGAAGGGGGTGGCACCTGGGCTCTGTCCTCTCCAACCAACCAGCCCCACTTGAATGCTGACAATCAAATACTAAAAACAAAGGGATCCACCAGAAAGTACATCCTTGGTCACTACAACCAGCTCAAGGACAGGGAAAAGATGGCAAATTCATCAAATGAATTGCCTGCCATCAATTTCCTCCTGGCTCTCTGTGCCACTCGCTGCCTTCATCTTACCTGGCTTTTGATCTCAGCTCGTTCTGCTTTCTCCTTCCTTTCCATCTTGCTTGGTGGGACACTTGGGACATCCCTGTGTCCTCCTCCTGCTCAAGCTCCAAGCCCTGCTTGTCGTGTGCCTGCACAGGAGCTGTGATGACAGTGACCTACACCAACCGCGTGGCTGACGCCCGCCTGGGCACCTTCTCCCAGCTCCTGCTCCAATGGAAAGGCAGCATCTACAAACTGCTCTACTCCGAGTTCCTGATCTTCATCTCGCTCTACTTCACCATCAGCCTTGTCTACAGGTGAGCACCTTCACACCCACGGCCTGGCCTGGTGCAGGACACGGGAGAAACACGGGATTGGGGCAGGGATCCTGCTGGACAGGCACTCGCCAGACTCTGTTCACAGGAGGGAAGGGGAGGGGAGAAGGGAGAGGGAGAACTGCTTCTGTTTGTCCCTTTTAGGCTGATCCTGAGCGAGAGCCAAAGGCTGATGTTCGAGAAGCTGGCGCTGTACTGCAACAGCTACGCCGAGCTAATCCCCGTGTCCTTCGTGCTGGGTAAGGAGCTGTCTGGAATCCAGCAGGGAGGGGAATGGGACAGCATTTCTTCTCCCTGGTTTGGTAGAGCTCTGCAGGCAGGCAGGATTCACTGAGGAGATCCCTCCCTCTCCCTTTGTAAAACTCAAGTGGAGTATTTTGCATCACAGCTGTGAGTGTCCCTCAGCACACAGCTGGCACTGCATAGTCTGGGTTCCAGGAGGGCAGGCTCCAAGTGGCACCAGATATGCCCAGGGAACTTGTGGCTGCCTCATCCCTGGAAGTTTTCAAGGCCAGGCTGGATGGAGCTCTGAGCAACCTGGGCTAGTGGAAGATGTCCCTGTCCACAGCAGGGGCTTGGAATGAGATGATCTTTAAGGTGCCTTCCAACCCAAACTGTTCTGATTCTATGAAGCAAAGTATGAAATCCAGACTCCTTTTAGCATAGAGGACCAAATTCCCCTCCAGGCATCCCTGCACGAGCAGGAGAAGAGAAGAGAAGGAGAGCAGACGCAGTGGGAAGAGGAAGCTCTTTTCAGATGCCTGACTCTCTCAGCTCCCCTCTAGGTTTCTACGTGGCCCTGGTGGTGTCCCGCTGGTGGGCCCAGTACGAGAGCATCCCGTGGCCGGACCGGATCATGAACCTGGTGTCCTGCAACGTGGACGGGGAGGACGAGTACGGGAGGCTCCTGCGGCGCACCCTGATGCGCTACAGCAACCTGGTCAGCGTGCTGATCCTGCGCTCCGTCAGCACCGCCGTCTACAAGCGCTTCCCCAGCATGGAGCACGTCGTGAGGGCAGGTCAGTCCTGCTCCTCTAGGGGCAGGGGGCCTTGGGAAAGGCTCTCTGGAAGTGGGGTGGTGCTGCTCCCTCAGGACAGGCAGGGGTTTGAGACGCAGGTGTCCAACCTTAACTGCAGGACTCCCTGAATCCTCTTGGAAGGTGCTCCTCAAGGTGCAGCAGTTCCCAGTCTGCCCAAGTCGTCTGGCTTCCCTTGGCAATCCAGAGAGATGTGATATTGTTGGCCTCCTAAAAAGAAAAGGCACTTCAGGGACACAAATTATCCCATTCTCAACAAGCATCTATGGACACCGGGCAGCTGCACCCTCAGCAGTGCTTTATCTCCCTCATGGCTCTGATCTGATGTGCTGCAGACATCCAAAGTGAAATGCCATTATCCCACCTCTATGACTCAATGTTTTAACGAGGAAACTTGCCCTTCTGCATGTCTCCCAAAGTCCTGAGTCTTTCCTGGGATTTTTAAGGAGAGCCAAGGCAACCACCTGAGACTCAGATGTTTTCATTTCAGACCAGATCAGTTCCTTCTGCCCTCTATGTCCATCCCTCTCCTGTTGCTCTTTCCCACCCAGGCCTTATGACACCAGAAGAGCACAAGAAGTTTGAGAGCTTGAATTCCCCCCACAACAAGTTTTGGATCCCGTGCGTGTGGTTCTCCAACCTGGCTGTGAAGGCGAGGAATGACGGGAGGATCCGGGACAGCGTGCTGCTCCAAGGCATCCTGAATGTGAGTGACAGAGGGAACAGGCAACTCTTTGGGATCCTGGGGAACGGGAGGCACCTGTGTAGCAGGTCCTTGACACATTCCAGAACAGCCAGTGCCAGTGGAGGGCTCTAGGATCCAGATGGAAAGTCACAAGGAAGCATGTATCTGGAAGAGACTAGGAGAGGTCAAAAACACCCTCAGCAACTGAGGTCCTGTAGAAAACTTGGCTATTAAGAACTCTTAGACAGTTTTGGGCAATAGGCCATGCTCCACAGGCAAGACCTGGCAACAATCCCTGCCCAGCTGCACAGAAAAAGGCTCTGTAGCAGCTCATCCTTCTTAGTATTCATGTGCAGAGAAAGTCACGTGGTTTCTGTTGCCTGGAGCAGGATTCATCTGCCCACAGAGAGAGAGAAATCTCCCTCTGGGATACTTAGCTATCGACAGGAGAGAGAAATGGATGCTCCTGAGGGCATTCTTTGCCTCACCTGTTGGCCACTCATTTTGTGAGGAGAAACTCTGCTGTGAAGTGAGCTAGGAAGGGATCTTGGACTCTGGGGGAGACACCCAGGCAGCAGGGAATTCCTCCAGGCAGAGCAATTCCCAGGCTGAGACTGAGCCCCCCTTCCAGAGGAGGTATAAGCAGAAGGGAAAGGGCCGGAGCAATGGAGGACAGTGGTGCTGGAGAGGCTCTGCATCCCCAGCAGGGAGATGGGAAGTTATCCTGTCATGCCATTCCCTTTTCCCTGCTGCAGGAGCTCAACACCCTGCGCAGCCAGTGCGGCAGGCTCTACGGATACGACTGGATCAGCATCCCCCTGGTCTACACCCAGGTGAGAAGGGAATCCCCACACTCATTGCTCCACCACTGCCTGTGCAGATCCCCGTTTACACCCACACCTGGAATCCTGGAATGGTTTGGGTTGGAAGGGACCTTAAAGCTCATCCAGGGACACCTTCCACTAGACCAGGCTGCTCCAAACCCTGTCCGACCCAGCCTTGGACGCTTCCTGGGATGGGGCAACCACAGCTTCTCTGGAAAACCTATGCCAGGGCCTCACACCCTCTTAGTAAAGAATTCCTTCCTCATATCTAATCTAAGCCTGCCCTCTATCAGTTTAGAACCATTGTTCCTTGTGATGTCACTATCTGCCTGTGTAAAAAGTCCCTCTCCCTCCTTTCCATAAGCTCCCTTAAGGTACTGGAGGGCCACAGCCTCCCCAAAACCTTCTCATCTCCAGGCTGAACAACCCCAGCTCTCTCAGCCTGTCTTTGTAGAAGTGCTCCATACCTGACCCACCCATGGAAAGTGCAGGATGCTCTTGAATCCCTCATCGTTACCTGCACACATCATCTCTCTTCCGTAGGTACCTCAGCACACACCCAGCCCAGCCTCCTTTCCCTAACTCAGACACATCCACCTCTCCAGAAATAACCTCTGTCCAGGGGTAACAAATCCACATGGAAAACACAGGAACACAGAGACCCACTCCCTGCATGGCCTTGCAGGGATCACATCCCAGGCAAGATCCCGGGAAGGTTGTGCCAGGCTTGTACCCAGCTGTTTACCAGCCCAGGCAGACACTTTGGCACCACCTTGCTCCTTTGTCTCCTGCAGTCCAGCTGCTCAGATAACAGGGATGCCCTTCACCATGAAACAGGAGCTGCTGCTGCTCCTCTGGCAGCGCCAGAGGTTTATGGGGAACACGCTGGGAAAGTGTATTCCTGTTTTGAACCCCTTTGTTTGTATCAAGGGACCACGTGAGAGTCTTGGTTACTTTTAACTTGAAAAGGGGAAGCTCCAGTCCTGTGACAGGACTGACAGGGAAAAGCACAAAGCTCAGCATAGCCTGAAATACAGGCAGGAAAATATTAATGAAAGCTCAGCATGAGGAGCAGGAAGGAAGGAGCAAATAGCAATGCCAGGGTTCCCTTCCCGGACTTGGAAGAAGCCTGCCAGCATGGACTGAGCCATGAGACAGCTTCCAGCCCATGCAGGATGTCACGTGCTTGCTGCTGCCACTGGCCTGTGACTCCTGCACAGATGTCATTCCAGGGACAGCATGGAGTGACACAGCGTACGTAAAAGCTCAAGGGAAAAGGGAATGCCTGCAGCTTTCTGCAGGGAAATGCATCCTGCTGCAAAAAGCCTGTCAGAACTGAATCCAGGGCTTTCCCGAGGCTACAGAGCCTGCCTTTGGAGCTGTGTGGGCTGGAACTGAAGGGAGATGCTGGGAACTCACGCTGCCCTGGTGTGTCCCTTGGCATCCTTCCCAGGTGGTGACCGTGGCTGTTTACAGCTTCTTCCTGGCCTGTCTGATTGGGAGGCAATTCCTGGATCCAGAGAAAGCATACCCTGGCCATGAGCTGGATCTCTTCGTGCCTGTCTTTACGTTTTTGCAATTCTTCTTCTACGCTGGCTGGTTAAAGGTAAGTCCAAGAAAGCGTGGCTGGAGCTGAAATCTGACCCGGCCAAGGGTTTTTCCCAGAGCGAGCTTACCAGGAACCCAGCCGTGTTCTTTGATCTATGGGCAACAACAGTAAGCCAAGAGGGGCTGAGGGAAGTGCCAGGACTTTCTAATTTTCCCAGTGTCTCATTCTGGACACCAGCTGCACTTTTCCTAGGCTTTGGTCCTGACTAGAGGGGAAAAAAGGAGCTCCTGAAGTTGCAGGAGGGCTGTGTTAGCAGGGGGGAGTTATAAATTCCAGTGTGTCCCAGCCCCTGGGATGCCTCCACTTTTAACCCATGCCCCTTTTTGGGAGGGAAAACATGGCTTGGAATTCAAGGGACATCACACCTGACTTCTCCCTGCAGGGAAGGGGGCAGGGATGACAGTGGTGACCTTCGCTGTGTGCTCTCCACATGCAGGTGGCCGAGCAGCTCATCAACCCTTTTGGGGAGGACGATGATGACTTTGAAACCAACTGGCTCATTGACAGGAACCTGCAGGTAAAGGGGAGGAAGGTCCTCCAGGTGAGCCTCACCTGGAGAGGAACACCAAGGCAGGACAGTGACCAAATTCTCCTGCAACACCTCTGCCCCCACCTCCCTGCCTGCAATGGGAGAGATGCCCCCAATCCACACCAGGGAATTTGGGGCTTCTGGCATATCTTTGTACACAGAGGGCGACTGCAGGTTCAGTCCATGCTCTGGCACACGGGATGGATCCAGGCTGCTCCTTTCGGGCCTCAGCTGCCTTTGAATGACACGTGATTCCTGCCTCTCCTGGGCTTTCCTACCCTGCATCCATCTAAAACTGCCTCCTGTGCTTTCTGCATGCAGTAACTCCACACCTCCAGCCCTTCTGTCCTAGTGAGCCTGTTGCTTTCCTGTCTCCTTCAGCACCATATTCCTTCCTTTTAATCAGGAAGCCCAGGAGCACGGTCCACAGCATCAATCAAAACTCTGCGTGAGAAACAACCCAAGTGACAGGAAACCACAGCAACCCCAGCCACTTGCCTGGCTTCCCTGCTGCACCGCTTCCTCCAGCTCTGTGTTCCTTTGTCCCCCGATAACAGGCACACAAAAAGCTGCTCACGCCGTGTGACATTCCTGCTGTCCTCCACAGGTCTCCCTCATGGCAGTGGATGAGATGCACCAGGATTTACCCATTCTGGAGAAGGATCTGTACTGGAACGAGCCCGATCCCCAGCCACCCTACACCGCAGCCACCGCCGAGTACAAGCGCCCGTCCTTCCTGGGCTCCACTTTTGACATCAGGTGAGCGCAGGGACAAAGAGTCACAACACCTGGATCAGGTCTTGTGCAGGACACTACACCTGAGGAGCTTTTAGGCTCATCCACAACAGCCAACATCCTCCGTGGAAGAGGATAAATCTGACCTCTTTCCCCCACTCACCTGTGAATGAGCACCCCTGTTTTGGGGGGCTAACGGCAATACAGGGAGAGGCTCGCCACTGGCAGCAGCATTCCCAGTGCTGCAGCCTCTCCAGGAAANTCCCACCGCCCCAGGAAACCCCCCCCCCCCCCCTTCTGTGGCTGCATAACAGCCTGCTTTGGCTTTCCCAGCATGCAGAAGGAAGAGATGGAGTTCCAGCCCCTGGAGCAGATTAAAGAGAACGAGGAGGCCAACCACTCCACTCCCTTGCTGGGACACCTGGGCCGCCTCCTGGGTGTCCAGTCCCCGAGCTTCTCCAGGTCCTCTTCCCGGATGAACCTGCTGCGCCGGCGAGGAGATCCCACGTCGCCCTTCTCCCATTATACCTACCAGGACATGGGGAAGTCCGGAAGCCCTTGCGGCATCAATCAGCCAAGGGGAGACTCCCAGGAGCAGTGGGACAGCGAAGAGGGAAAGCTGAGGGAGTTTGATGCCTTCATGTCCACCCCCTTTTATGAGAGGCCTGGGTTCTACAGCGCCCCACAGACGCCCATCAGCTCCATCCCCATGATTTTCCCTTCCCGGCGCCAAGGGCGCAAGAAGCCACCGGCACTCTCCAGCATCGCCGCGTGCTCCACTTCCCTTCGGGATGTCATCGTCAACGCCTCCCCTTCCAGGGCCAGCGACGTGGACAAGAGCCAGAGCTCCCTGGGCTCTGCTGCAAGGGAAACCTTTGTTTGGCCCACGGAGCGGAGCAGAGGTCCTGACTTCATGGCTGTGACAGTAGAAGAAGGAAGGAGCAGCTCCAAGGAAGCTGCCACCACAGGAAGCCCAGGAGCACGGTCCACAGCATCCAACAGCCCCAAATTCCCCTTCCTGGCTGAGTCCCCCGAGCACGAGAAGCAAGGCAGCTTCAAGAATCTGAAGAGGTCCAAAGCCTCACACCCACCCTGGCTAAACCTGGAGAGCACGGCCTCAGCCACTCCCAATTCGGAGCATTCCGGTGCCTTTAACACCCCCAGTAACAAAACCCCCGGAGGCAGCGCCTCCCTCTGCTTCTCCTTCACTCCCGTCACCTCTCCAGCGCTGGAAAGGTCCCACAAGGGGAACCTGGGCCCCGAGGCTCGAAGCCTGAGTTTGGAAGATGCAGCCAGTGCTCCAGACCAGCACCCAGAGGTTTCTAGGAACATGAGAGACACTGGGAATGGAAGCACTAACCCCCCAGCTCCAAAAGAGCCCAGGAGAGCGGAGAGTCCATCCCCCAACGACTCTGGAATCTCCCTAGCTGAGGGCGACTATGTGGGGCTGATGGAGGTGATCCTGGAGGCCAGTGAAAGCCCAGGGGAGGAGCAGATGGACCAGTACAGCTAAAGGGGACCCCATGGATCCATGGGATACCTGCCTTATCCTGGCACTCACTCAAACAGAGGTGCTGGACATGCAGCTGGAGCCCGGCCTGGGCTAAAACCAGCACTAAGGACACGCTGCTCCTGGCCTCAGCAGGCACAACTCGTGTTGCCACAAGAACAAAAGCACCAAAAAACCCAATCTGTAGCAAAAGAACAAGACTTTGAGTGTTAAATATTGCAGGTACCAGCCTGACCAGCCAGGCGGAGCCCAGAACAGGAGCACAGTTAATGTGGATATTTCCTCTCCTCCTCCTCACAGCAAGAATGAGAACTTGAGCTTCCAAGTCTCAGGCAGGATTTGCACTCCTAACAAGATACGCCAGGGAAAAGTAAGGGACTGAAGCAAGTCCCATCATTTGTGATGCAGACCCACAGTGCTTCTGCCAGTCCTGTCTGGCTGGTGTTTTCCAGTGCTGGGGAAGTACTGGAGTAAGGCAGGGTAAGGGCCTACCAGCACAGGCAGCTGCAGCATCTGCCCAGCACATTGCTTCCTTCTGAAGTTCCATATCTCCCCTGCCACGGATTTGACAGTGCTCAGAAAAAGCCGGACGGCAGCAGACACCACTCAGCTGATTTTTACTGCCCACCCTCAGAAAATAAAAGCAAGGCTCAAGCCCAGGACCTTGGTTTTGTTTCCTCATTTTAGTTCCCTGCAAGGAATTTAAAGAAACCACAGAGCTTTTCCTACTTCTGCCTTCAGCAGCAGCTGCAAATCCCCCTTGTCACATGACAAACTGACCTCCCACTGCCTTCACTACAGCTGCCTGCTCTCCCGCCAAACTAAACAGGAAAAGCCAGCTGGAACCAAGTCACTTTATTGGCTGGAGGGCAGTACATAAAACACAAAGAGAGAGAGGGGGATATTTGGTACAGAGTACGGAACTGTTTATCTAGGTAGCTGAAGCTGCATGCACGGCTGGACAGTTAAGTAGGAGTCCCACTGAAACCCACAGCGTGGCTCTTGGCAAAGCTTCAGCTGTCACAGTCCCCGAGGGTGTGCTTGTCGAAGAGATACTCTGCCATGCCATATTTGGGGGCCCCCATCTTCCGCAGGTTGGTCACGTGGTCACCCAGCTCCTTGATGGCTTTCACCTGCTCATCCAGGTAATGGGTCTCAATGAAGTCACACAACTGCAAGGGAGACCAGAGGTTTAAAATTCAGGCCCGAAATGCTACCGAGGCTCTCTAGGGAAAGGAGAGGATGCAGAGTTTGCAAGCTGAGAGGAAGCAGCGTCTAGTTTTGTTTCAGAGCAAGATCAAAGTGAGCCAGGCTTACGTAGGCTCACTCGCTCCAGAACCCTGCAGAGCCAGGCAGCTCAGGAAGCCTCTCCTCTTCCTCACTGCAGGAAGCATTAGCCAAGCTCCTGAACAGATTTAGACTCCCCCACTGCACAGCAAACTCACCGCAGTGAGGATTCACACCTCTGGTTTTAAGAAGTCCCTCTAACTTAAGCAGGACAGTCCCAAGAATACTTGGATTCTCAAACGCATTAATAATCTCTTCCTGATATTAAGCAATCTCAGCCCAGCCTTGCCAAAAACTTCCATCTACCAAGAATTCCGTGTTTTCAGACACTGTTCTGAAACATCAGGGCTTTTTAATATTCCAAAGCAACTCCAGAATTTCGTGGCAAAAAAGCCTCGTGACAAAAAGCCTTAAAAAGATGGAATGCAACCCCCTCGGAAACAGTCTCCATAGAGACTGTTCACAGACACACTTCAGAGGGAATAAAGCAGGTCCCTGCCACCTTAAAAATCCTCCTGGAAGGACAGCAGTAAGCCCACCAAAGGGCACCCCTGGCTCACACCTTTCTTCACCTTTAACAGCATCAGGGACACGCAGCTCAGCCCTAAACCCACACAGTTAAAAGACACATCCTTGGACAGCCACACTAATCCTCAGCGTGCACTTACATGTGGGTCGTTCTTTTCGGTTGCCAATTTGTGCAGTTCTAGCAGTGACTGGTTCACGTTTTTCTCCAGGTGCAGGGCACACTCCATGGCAGTCAGGCCATTCTCCCAGTCATCACGGTCTGGCTTCTGCAAGGGGAAAGCACAGGACATGTTTAATGTAAGAACCCACAAACCAGCAGGATAGAGACTTTTAGGCACTTATGCCAAGTCAAAAATGTGAAGTGCACCCTCGGAACAGAAATGAGCGAACCCTCAAAGTCCCACTTCTCAAAACACTGCACAGAGCGCTTCTGCTGGTAAATTTAATGATGGTGATGAACCAATTGTCTTCTGGTTCTGCCCTCACCCCACAGCAAACAAACCGGGGCTCAGCACCCTCTCCTTACACAAGAAGTACTTTTTTTATTAGTCAACCAGCACAAATCATCAAATTACTACACATCTCAAATTACTGTGCCTCTCCAGTGTCAGCAGCTGCTCTTTCTGGGGAGGACCCAAAGGAAAATTCATCCCTTTCCAGCTGGGAACAGCCCCCCGCTCACCTTGACATCCTGCAGGAAGATGCGCCCACCCCTCTGGTTCTGCAGCTTCATCAGCTTCTCAGCGTGCTCCCGCTCCTCGTGGGACTGATGCAAGAAGTACTTGGCAAAGTTTTTCAGGGCCACATCATCCCGGTCAAAATAGTAGGACTGAAAAATAAAGGAGTTCACAGGCTCAAAACCCCTGCTTCAGGATGGCTGCAGTCCACACCCAGGCCAGCAAGGCAGTGTGGAACAACTCTCCCCTCAGTGTCATTCAATTTTTCCAGCAAGGATTAAATTTTAACCCGTATCCCTACCAAGGGCACAAATAAATGGTGTTTGCGTCCTTGGCTCAGCTCTGAAGATATAAACAAAACAAAAACCACCAAACCCTGACAGCCCACAGATACCTCTGAGCACAATGAAACTGTAGCCTTGAAAAGCCTTTTTCAAGGAGAAATCTTCCCTTTGTTTGCCCGAGCTTGTTTACAATGATCACATTGCAAGTCAGGGTCATGACTTGCAACACCAGGTAAGGGTAAGCCAAGAACTTTTAGGTACTTCTGCAATAAAGCTCTCTTGCTTCCCTAGGCTTTCCAGGGATTAGACTAAGGAATACACTTTCTACTTTTGGGGGGAGAAAAAAATGTCACATTTAAAATACAAGAGATGAATGGAACTAAAATATGAATTCAACAGCAAATACTTTTCTGAAAGCCAAAAAAAACCCTGTAACGGCAGTTAGAAGCCACCACACAGCTTCTTATTCCTTGGTCAGAGCCATTACCAGGATTCAATGGAAAGCTCTGTATCAACTGCCAATTATTTACCAACCTACTACAGAATTCTCTGCTCTTAAACCAGCGGCCTGGAGGTTCAAGGCAAGACGCTGGTGTTTGCGTACCACTATCACCCATCAACATAAGCTCAAAACAGGGTTCAGAAACAAATTAACACAGAAAAAAAGCTGCAAAATTCGCACCACAGCACAGTGTCACGAGGAAGTCTGTCTCAGCACGCCCACAGCACCAGGACTGCTGCACACAGGTCAGGGGACGGCTAAAACGGGCGCCCCGGGCCAAAGGAGACATGTAAACACAGGGCCCAAGGAAACCGCGGATTCCTACCGATTCCTGCAGGAAAACCCGTGCCTGGGAGGCGAGCACGCCTGCGGGAAAGGTGCCAAGTGCCTCGTTAGGCACCTCCCGCTACCCAGCCCAGCCCCAAGGGCAGAGCCGCCAGCGAGGCGCTGAGCGGGGCTGATAACGGGGCCGCCAAGGGCAACGGCCGGGGGCCCGCGGAGCAGGCGAGATAAAAGGGCCTCACCTACACCCAGGGGACGGCCCAGACGGGCTTGGAGGCCGCGGGGGGAGGAGGAGGTGGAGAAAAAGGAGGAGGAGGAGCTGGGCCCGCAGGCACCGCCCGGCACCCAGGAACCCCCCGCCGGGCCAGGCCCTCGTGCAGCCCCTTTATCCCTCGCAGGACCCTTCCCTCACCCCGCCGCGCCCGCTGCCCCCGCGGCCCTCACCATGCTGAGGTACACGTAGGACGCGTAGAGCTCCAGGTTGATCTGGCGGTTGACAGCGGCCTCGCAGTCCTGGTGGTAGTTCTGGCGCACCTGAGAGGGGGGCGCTGCCATGGCTGGGGTGCTCCGGTGAGTGTTGCGGTGACCGTGCGGGCGGTGGTAATGAAAGGAAGGGCGGGGG
>VZTI01005563.1:280838-309916 GCA_013397865.1 Struthidea cinerea
AAAAAAAGAAAGAGAGATCTGCCCTGGTTTCATTGCAAGTAATAAAATCCACACATGAATAATAGAGTTGGACTTTGCCTAAGGAAAAAAATAGCTTTTTTTTTGGAGGCACGTCAAGAATTTCAGGAATCCTTTCTATTTAGGAGTAGATCAATGAAAATGGTCCCTCACTAGTTACATGAGATTAGCCAAATGATAGGTGAAATCTGATTTTCAGTGGCAAAAGCAAGGTGTGAATGCACAGAGATCACCCACATGGGAATTTCAGTGGTACAGGGTATTTTCCCTCGATTTTTTGGGTGCTGCCTGCACTCCCACCCCCCCGTTCCAACCGGGCAGCTGCACTTCTAGGAATATGAGAGGAGCTCTGTGGTGGTGAGTCAGTCCAGGGGTATTGATTTCCGAGAGCAGCCAAAAATAGACACTCGGGAAAAGAGGATCAGGAACGGGGTGAGTGTATTACGATCCTTCCCTGCTAAATTTTTCCAGTGCTGCCCAAGAAAATCACAGCTGTCTCCTTCTAGTGTTGGAGGCTACTGGGCATGAGGAAAACGAAAGAGGATGTCTCGGTTTTGAGGAATATTTAGGGATTAGCACCTCCATCCAGGAAGGGGTTACAGCTGCTGATAAAGAGTGAACCTCTCTAATGGACACTTCCCGCCAGACCAGGTTGCTCCATGTCCCATCCAGCCTGGCCTGGAACACTTCCAGGGATGAGGCAGCCACAGCTTCTCTGGGAAAGAAGGAGAAAAGAAGGAACATTCTCCTCACTAAGTTCCCCAATAGCTCTATCCCAGCTTTTGCTGCGAGCATTGTTTTGTCCACGGGCAGCAAACAGCTCCTTACAGCGGCTGTTTTTGGGAACACATGGCTCTGGTGGGTGGAGAGGGAGAGAACTGTAGCAGAATTAGACTTGATAATCCAACCTTTCCACCTTCACAAGCCAGGAGAGGCATCAAAATCTCCCGTCTGGACGCACATTGGGAATCAGGCTCTAGTTTGGTACCTTGCAATTCAGATGCCTCTTCTAAAATTCCAGGGCTTGGAATTGCACACAAGCTGACACCCATCCTTAGGCATCTGTCCACCCAGCTACATTTAGATTCCATCACCTCTGGAAGGAGGAGCGTTCTTCAGTCCTGCAGGGAGCAGCCACCCAAGGATCTTAACAAGCTCTTTTGGGCATCCTGAAGAAGCCTCTAATGGTCTTAAAACCTTCTTGGGAAGCTCCTGGTGGACCTCCCTCATCCTTCTAACAAGCCCCCGGAGACAACTTCACAGGCACTGAGGAGAGGGAAACTTTCCTCCTTGTTAAAGAAAATGAAAACTTCCAAAGCAGTTCAGTTTGTCACAACTTCTCCACACGTCGGTTGGAGAGTTCATGGCTTGGCCAACACCTCTCCAGTCCTCCACTTGGTTGGTGCAGAAGTTACGGCAGGAGTTTGAAGGATAATTGATCCTTCGTCATTATCCTTCACCAGCTGCACCAGCAGCTGCCCCTGGCCAACAACTTGTGGTTGGCACAAGTCCCTCAGAACCTTGTGGAAGTGCCTGGGACATCTCAAGGGGGCCATCAACAATCATGGCAGGTGACGGACCACATTCCAGGGGTTCTAGTCAGGAGTAAAGTTGTGGATAAAGACAAATCCAACTGCTGTGCCCTGGTTGTGCTGCCGTTCAGAGCCCTGGAAGGGCTGGAACAAGGATTTTTTTTTTTTGGCAGATGAAATGCTTCATAAATATCCTGCTCCCAGTTGTAATCTCGCTCACACTGACGTTTTTCCTGCATTTCAGACACCTTAAGGCTACAATTAATACAAGGTCTGATCACAAAATGAAAGCATTTAAAAATCCAGAGAGACACTTGTAGTTAAATAATAGAGATTTTATTAAACATATCCAATCAGAAATTCTTGGGGTCAACCGAGTGACGATAATCTCAGCATTTTTACAGGATGATTTATTATTTCTCTACAGAGATGAGAGGTGGTGAAGAGAGGGGTGAGCCGCAGGAAGCAGCATCACCTCTCTTTCCGTTAGGATTTGATGCAGCAAGGAGGAAAAAATGGGAAAAAGGAAAAACGGAGTGGCAAACATGGCTCCAGAGATGGAACTCTGGAGGTTCCAGCAAACATCAGACACTCAGCAAGGAGAGGGAGAGAGGAGAGAGATGTTAGGGCTGATCTGTGAAATATAATTTAATATATTTGGAGTTTAATTTTGAAAGGGATGTAAACTGCTTTAGTACGGTGTATCTAAGTGTGCCTGAGTACCAATTCCCAGAATTCCTGCTCTAAAAGATGCATCCCACACCTGCCTGCTCTCACCTAAGATTCCTCAGTGCTCAGTGGAGAGCAACATTCCCAGCTGGACTCTTCTCCTCCTGTGAAAATGACCCAAAGCTGTGCCATGCAATTCTGGAAGGGCACAGCTCTTCCTTCTAACTGCAGAGGGAGCCAAGAGAAGGAGTTTTCAGCCCAGAGAGGGAGTCTCGAGCCCAGAAAAACGATTTGGATTCCAGCATCTAATTTTCAGATGTCTGAAAGTTAGAGAAGATCAGTCACAAGCTGCAGTTTCTACCCAGCTGCTGGTGGAGACTGGGCGAGGTTTTCTTGCCTTGTTAAAGCACTTCTCACCTGGCTGATCACTCTTCTGAGGGCACATTTCACCTCTTTGTTCCTCAGGCTGTAGATGATGGGATTTAGGAGCGGGGTGAGCATTCCATAGAGCATGGAAACGACCCTGTCCCGATGCGGGGAATAGGTGAAGGAAGGGCGGACGTAGGTGCAGATGGTGGTCCCGTAGAAAAGGCAGACTACGGTCAGGTGAGAACCACAGGTGGAGAAAGCCTTGTGCCAGATCCCAGGGGAGCTCCTGGACAGGATTTCCAGGAGGATATAGATGTAGGAGACCACAGTGACCACGCAGGCGCCGCTCCCCAGCACCCCGGCTACCACCAGGATCACCAACTCCCTGCTGCGGGTAGATGAGCAGGAGAGGGCCAGCACGGGAGGAATGTCGCAGTAATACTGCTGGATTTTGTTAGGACCGCAGAAAGAGAGCGTGAAGACCAGAGAGGTGTGCAGCAGGGAGTTCAAAAGACCCACTGCCCAGGTGCCCACGGCCAGCTGAGCGCAGAGCTTCATGCTCACAATGCTCGGGTACCTCAGGGGGTGGCACACGGCCACGTAGCGGTCGTAGGCCATCACAGTCAGGAGGAAAATCTCCGTGCCCACCACAGCAATGAGGGAAAAGTGCTGGAACAGGCAGCCGGAGAAGGAAATCTCTGTGTGCTCCAGCAACAAGGTGCCCAGCATCTTGGGCACGGTGATGGTGGGACATAAGAGATCCAGCAGGGATAAGTTGCTGAGGAAGAAGTACATGGGGCTGTGCAGGTGGGAGTCGGTGCTAATGGCAACGAGGAGTGTGATGTTGCCTGCCATGGTGGCCAAATAAATGAGCAGAAACAGCACAAAGAGAAGCAGACGGATCTCTGGAGCATCAGAGAGGCCCACAAAAACAAATTCGGATACCGTTGAGAAGTTGACCTTCTGCATCTTATCTCTCATTGTGGGAATGAGGCAGAGGTTTCCCTGGAATAAAGAAGGTGTAACTTAATCACAATTTGACCCCCATTCTAAAGATTATGAGGGGGGTTTTTTTGTCCCATTTTGAGTTCAAAACCATTTCCAAGCATTGCCACACTCAAAATCTAAATTTTACCCACGTATTCCTAATGCAAAAGGCAAAATGTAGGTATTGAGCTTCCCAGTGATTAATCCAAAATGTTACTTTTTGCAAGTTGCCACCTCAGACTGAAGAGCTGAAAGTTGAAGTTACCTTCCCTGTGGTGTCCAGCTTGGACACAGCCCCAGGCGGCACAACGGGGCTTTGAAAGTTCTCTGAGCAAGGGGAGTCTGGTAGAATTCCTTTCAACATAAATTATTTAGTATTAATAATACCACTAAAAGGGTCCAGATTAGTAACTGAAGCTAAAACTCACTTTTTAAGGGAGTGATGCTATCAGAGAGGAATTAAATCCCTGGTAATCAGCAGATAGATGCATTTTGGGGTTTTTTTTCAGCTTTTGGATGGGGCTTGGAGCAACCTGGTCTAGTGGAAGGTGTCCCTGCCCATGGCAGGGGTTGGAATGAGCTGAGCTTTAAGGTTCCTTCCAACCCAAACCATTCTATGATTCTATCATAAAAAAAAAAAAGGATATAATTTGGTATTCAGTTAATGACTTCCCACTTTTTTCTATAAATTTTACTCCATATTAGCATTAGTACTTTTAGGTTCTATCTGGACTTTCCTCCATCCCTTTTCCCCAATTCAGAGAAGTCCAAACTTGGCATTAAAGGATCTTCCCATTTACCCTGCGTTGCTCCATGGAATGTAGCTCAGTATTTACGGTAAAGATTTACATACCAGCCCTGTAGGGAGGGAAGGCAAAGTTCGGTCCAAATGCCTCCTTTGTGGGAGACTTTGGGATTGATTTTGAGATGGTGGGAATATTGTACCACATTCTCATTTATAAGAGATGCAGAGATAAATAGATTGATGAAATATTTTTCATCCGAACCAGGCTCCTCTGTGGTCTCATGTTCTCCCAGAAGCTTGAGAGGGAGCAAAGTCAGGGCTTAAACTACATAAGAAATATTTAACTCAGCAGAAATAAAAGGGAAATCACTTGTTCGTAAAATGGGGAGCTCATTCAGGTGAAATAGCACAGCAACAACACAGAAATACTCACTGCTACACAGAATTAATTACAGGTGATTTATAGTTGGCTGTAGCTCCAGGAAACAAAACAATCCTTTTTCTTCTTTCTACATGTGACATAAAAATGATTTCACTCTTAAGGAAGAGATGAATCCTGACACAGCAGCGTTGCAATATTCACACCAGCGCTGGCACAAGGGCTGGCTTGGCTGCAGGAGTAGGCACCTCTCTTTTTTAATGAGGTTTTATAAATATCAGGCAGTGTCTGGGGACGAGTGTCTCTGAAGCTTTTTTGGATGTTCCCTTAATTGCATGTATGAGGGGTTTTTCAGAATATTGCCGAAAGGGGGCTGGAAATCGAAGGAACCAAAATTACCAGCACTACTTTGAAGAGGCAACAAAAATTCCCCTCTGGTTCCATTAAGCATCCACACGTGATTTATGGGAGTGCCACTTCCCATGTGATGTCCAGGACTGGGAACAGGCCTGTTCCTATTCCAGCAATACCTGACCTTAAATTCTGCACTGCTCACGTGGATGACTCTGGCTGTCAATCATTCTTCCAGCCTGTTTGCTGTGTTTGCAGGGCGTGACTCCTGGAAAATTAAGGATTCTGCGTCTTACATGGGCAAACACTGATAAGAGAGGAAATGGTTTTAAACTAAAAGATGAGGGACTGAGATTGGATATTAGGAAGAAATTCTTCCCTGTGAGGGTTGGGAGGCCCTGGCACAGTTTCCCAGAGAAGCTGTGGCTGCTCCAGCCCTGGCAGTGTCCAAGACCAGGTTGGACAGAGCTTGGAACAACCTGGGATAGTGGAAGGTGTCCCTGTCCACGGCAGGAGGTGGAACAAGATGAACTTTAAGGTCCATTCCAACCCAAACCATTCCAGGACTCTATAAACTGGGATTCCCCAAGGGTCACACAGCACAGGCCTATCCTGCCATGGGAGTGCAGAGCTGTGGCTGGAATAAATCCCCATGGTCCAGACCTTTCCCTGTGTGCTGCAGTTAGCCCAAGGACCATGAAGCACCACACTTCCCTTGGAGTTTTGCAATAAGGAATTTTGTAATAAACCCAGATGCCAGAAAGAGATACCACAAAGAGACCCATCCCTCACCTCTCCCTTCCAACCTGAACCATTCTGTGATTCTGTTCCCCTCATAAATCTTAAATGCTTCTTTTGGGGTGGGATGCATTGGTCCCATCAAAGTGCCAGTCACCCAGGACTATTTTTGGGCTGGTGGCTCTCAACCCTACATCTAAGTTGTGTATTTGCAGGGATAGTCTTAGCAGGGTTATTTGAAGTAGAAACACAGGATAGCCTTTGACATAAGTGTTCTGCCTCGGGGCAAATAAATAAAAATGATATTGCGTTATATTTTATTATAAAAAGTCATTTAAGAAAACCACCCCAAAAGAAACACAAAACCCCCTCAATTTGCAGAATCCAGATGTGCACTAATTGATGATGTGCTGGATTAGACCCCTTTGCCTTGTTGCCCACCCCTCCCTGCCATCCCCAGTGTAGCACAACCAAAGTGATTTGATTTGGATCACTTCTGGAGCTGCCCAGCTTTGTCATTGTTTGAGATTTCCATCTAGGAATGCTTACGATGGGCCCAGACTGATTAGAGTCTGCTGAAAATGCTCCCTTTTCTCTGACGTCCATTTGTGTTTCAGTCCCACAGTCTTTAAATAGAATTGATTAGTCCGGGATCTCTTCAGGTTTCCTAGGATTTGACAAAAGCACTGTAGAGATCCTGCTGGTTCTCCAAGGATTTTTTTTTTTCCCTTTGAGGCCATTTTTCACTGTCCTCTAGGTGAGGGCAATAAATCTGAGGGTGAGCTCAGAGAGCTGATAATTTCCAGGAGAGAAACAGCTCGGGATTTTAATGGTGCGCACTGGAGCCAATTTACACACGGGGACAAACTCAGCTGCCAAAGCTGCACCTTTGCAATTTGTCAGGCACCAACTTTTTAACAGCATCTTCTGAGGCCTTGTTAAAGTCATCCCAAGATGTTTCCTGGGGAGAAAAATCAATTCTATTAAATTGTTTGTCTTCATAGAATGGTTTGGGTTGGAAGGGACTTTAAAGCTCATCCCATGCCAACCCCCTGCCACGGGCAGGGACACCTTCCACTGGATCAGGTTGCTCGAAGCCCCTTGTACTGAGATACCAGCTCCCCAAAATATGGAATTTTAGTTTATTTTATCAAAATTGGAGCAATTATTTCAAATCAATTCACCGTTGATGCCCCACATTTTATACCTGGTGAGCAAATTGACACCAGCAAAATAACTGGACCACAGCTCCAATTGGCCTTGCATTGGTTTATAAATAAAATATTTATAAAATCTTTATCAAAATCTTCTTTAAAATTATCATAGTGGTACATTTTAATTTTTCTCAATTGAAATTTACCTTAAATTGACCTGGAGGACATTTATTTTTCAACATTTCTCTCTAATACTAAAAAAAACTTCTCTTCCAACTCAAGTCATTCTGTGATGATCCAATGATGATTCTGAGCAGAAATTCACCATTGAAAAGAAATTTAACTTGCACCAAGATTTGGAAATCTCTCTTAACCTGGAGGATCAATGACTCACTGATGGTTCTGATCCTCCTCTTCCTACAGGTCTGGGAGTGAGGGCTGATTTAAGACAGCACAGAGAGGCAGGGAAAGTGGAAATCCTCCCACTTCCTGTGCAGCAATTTAGATTGGATATTAGGAAAAATTCCTTCATGGAAAGGGTTTTCCAGCCCTGGAACAGGCTGCCTGGGGCAGGGGTGGAGTCACTAACCCTGAAGGGATTTAAAAGCCGTGTGGATGTGGCACTTGGGGACATGGGTTAGTGGTGGTCTTGGCAGTGCTGGGGAATGGTTGGACTTGATGATCTTAGAGGGCTTTTCCAACCTCAATGATTCCATGATTTTATTTATTTAGATTTTATTTTATTAATCCTAAATCATTCTAGCACAAAGAAACGGATGGTGTTCCTCTCATGGCAGCCACTGACCTTCTATCCCTGATGGATTTGGTGATGTAACTGCTGCCCTCATAGAGGCAGTTTGGGTTGGGAGGGACCTTATAGACAATCCCATTCCAGCTCCCCTGCCATGGACAGGGACACCTTCCCCCAGCCCAGGTTGCTCCAAGCTCTGTCCAACCTGGCCTTGAACACTTCCAGGGATGGGGCAGCCACAGCTTCTCTGGCAAACTGTGCCAGGGCCTCCCCACCCTCACAGGGAAAGGTTTCTTCCCAATATCCAATCTAAACACACCCTGTGTCAGTGAGAAGCCATTCCCCCTTGTCCTGTCACTCCAGGCCCTTGTCCAAAGTCCCTTCCACTCTCTCTCCTTCCTCTCTATATTGTGCCTCGTATGATTTTAGTACTTCGCTTCTGTGAGAGAATTATGACTAAAACTATTCTTCTATGCTAAAGAAAACCCTACAAACAAAATCAGCACCGTCTCTACCTTCTGGTGTTGGTGGGTGAATTTGGGGACACTTAAGGCATGTGCCTCTGCCATCTGCTGTCACAGCACAGGAAAAACACGCCAGACAGGGAGACAAGCCTCGTCCTGGATTCATTTATTTATTTGAAAATTATGATCCCACACGAGTGAAAATGTTTGGGAAGTTTGGGGTTTTCAGCATGGATTTTTAATGTTTTTAATATTAACAGTTATATGTGTATATAAATGTATTTATACATAATTTGAAGTCTGTAGGCTTCAGCCAGTAAGTCATTAGTGTGTAGGAGTAGAGCAGGAATGTGACTCCAGGTGTAACTCTGGGTGTAACTCCAGGGTTCTGCCAACCCAGCTTATCTCAGAAGGCTCTGCAGCGCTTCCACAGTCTCCACATGGATTCCTTCACCTCGCTGCTCCTCAGGGTGTAGATGAGGGGGTTCATCATGGGCGAGAAGGTCGTGTAGATGACACAGACATACTTGTTGGAGGGCAAGGTCCCAGCGGGCCGCAGGTAGGTGAAGATAACGGGCACGAAGAGCAGGGTGACGACCATCACGTGTGAGGCACAGGTGGACAGTGCCTTCCAGTGCCCCTGGGAGAGGTGGGCCCGGACCTTGGCCAGGATGAGCGCGTAGGAGGCCACCAGCACCAGGAAGCAGCCCAGGGATATGAGGCCGCTGTTGGAGGCCATGAGCCACTCGGTGAGGGCGGTGTTGGCGCAGGCCAGTTGGACGACAGGCAGCACGTCACAGAAGTAGCTGTGGATCACGTTGGGGCCGCAGAAGGGCAGCTGGAGCACGAGCAGAGTCTGGACAATGGAGTGGATAAAGCCCCCGACCCAGCAGGCAGCAACCAGGGCCCAGCAGGCCCCGCGGGCCATGATGGCCGTGTAGTGCAGGGGCCTGCAGATGGCTGTGTAGCGGTCGAACGCCATCACCGTCAGGAGGAACATCTCTGAGGAACCCACAAAGTGCAGGAAAAACAGCTGGGCCATGCAGCCCTCAAAGGCAATGGCCTTGTGCCCCGAGAGCAGGGCCACCAGCACCCTGGGGGCAGTGACAGAGGTGTAGCAGATATCGATGAAGGACAGGTGGCAGAGGAGGAAGTACATGGGCGAGGAGAGCTGGGGGTCGGTCCTGACTGTCACAATGATGAGGAGGTTGCCCATCAGGACCATGGCGTAGGCCAGGAGGAAGAGGATGAAGAAGAGGAGTTGCAGCTCCCGGGTGTCAGAGAGCCCCAGAAGGATGAATTCAGTCACCCGGGAGAAGTTGCCCCATGCCATTGCTGCAGCTCAGGCTCCCATGGCACAGGTGTGGGGCTGGCCAGGAAGGGAAGGGAATGTGCTCCAGCTCCAAGGCTCACGGATGGTGTGAGCAGGATGCATTTGCTGCTGCAGAAAGGCCAGTGTCATGTCATAAATGACAGAAAGAGTTTACACTCACTCCCCCCTCTTCTGTCCCAGTTTAGGTCTCTGGGCCCTCCACACTGACCTTCTCCGCTGAACTCACTCTGACCACTATTTTCCTGCATTGTAGTTGGTGTGCTCCCATTCTGTCAGGGAGAAATCACAGAATCATGGAATTGCTAAGGTTGGAAAGGCCCTGTGAAACCATTGAGTCCAATCATGCCCTCAGCACTGCCAAGCCCTCCACTAAACCATGTCCCCAAGTGCCACATCCATACAGCTTTTAAATCCCTCCAGGAATGGTGACTCCAGCACATCCTGCTGGAAAAATGCTGTGCTGTCCTTTTTCCTACTGGAAATTTGAAGTGCCAGCCTGGAAGCAAATGCTGCCATTCTCAAGCATGAGCTGTTCCATGTTCTGATCCTTAATAGCACTCCTCTAAATTGAGGAAAGGGCTCTCCAGTTAGCTTATCCACTCTGAAACTGGGAATACATGCACAGAAACCAGGTCTGGGAGGTTTCTCACTGAAAAAATTGGGGTTTCTAACACGGCAGAATCTGCAAAGCCCTGCATGGTTTCTCCACCTCTTTATTTTTTAAAGGAATTTTTAAAGTTCTTCAGTAGACAAATACACTCACTGGCCTATGGAGGTTAAAGCGGGACCAGCAGAGGAATGCACATTTCCCTTTAGAATCCCACCAGGAAATTCCTCCGGTGCTCATTTCTGCCGAGGAGTTTATAACTCAGCAATCAGGAGGTTACAAATGAGAAACCGGATATCTACGATGCCAACAGCATTAAATAAAGTTGCTTTAGGGTCCAAAGGATCCAAATGGACAAATAATTAGACAAGGGACTTTATCAGACACACACACACTGAGCTCTAGTGTGTTGAGTATTCAGTGTATTTGTTCTTTTGGTCTTTTTTGGCAATGCTTCCTTGAAGGAGTGACAGGGATATCCAAGCCAGAATGTTATTACACCGACATCTGTAATAACAAGCTCTGTTTATTTAGCTGAGGAGGGTGGTGGAAATAATACTCAGTTCCTGGATGTGGTGTGGAAAACCCCATAAATACACACTGTAGCGACAGTGGGGTAGTGAATGAGCCGTTGGTGACCCTCCTTTACTGACAAACACCCACAAATGCACCTTTGCAGCATTCCCATGCAGAACACAAGGATCACTAGTGTGTGATATCCCTGGGAGTGCTCAAGACCAAGCTGGACAGGGATTGGAGCAACCTGGTCTGTGGACCTGCCCATGGCGGGGGGGGGTCAGAACAAGATGAGCTTTAAGGTCCCTTCCAACACAAATCATGCTGGGATTCTGAATCTGTAACGGATTTTTAAATTTTTCTTCCCTAAATCATAAAATAGACCTCACAAAAGTCACTCACCAGCAATGCTGCTTTGCAAAGGCAGGATTTCAGTGTGGCCTGAGCAAAACAAAGGAACAATCCCAGAACACTTCCACAGAGAGTTCATTTGCTGTTGCTCCTCTGATAGCCTCCCCAAACCACTTCAGGGGGTTCCATCAGAACCTCTCAGTTCCATCAGAAACTCTCTGCAAGTGGCTGCTCAGAAGTTGTGAAAGCAGCTCTGTATCTCTGCCAGCTCTGAGCCCTGAAAAGAACAGCCCAACCTTCTGTATTTCCCATTCTGCAAAAAAACCAACCTCCAGGAGCGTCTGCAAGTACAATTATTTCTGTAGCAGAAATAGTTCAAGTAAATCACCCAGCAGAAGCGCAAGACTATCAGGAGTAATGAGATCCCAGAGGCAAAGGGAGTTTTGTCAGAAATCATCAGTGGGCAAGGAGCTAAAAATTGTTCTCTGGATAGTTGTTAGTGTAGTCTCTGGAGAGAGAGGTCAGGAGTAAAAATGTCTCTTACATAGGACATTAATGTAAATTCATATAAATGGATATAAATTTTGCTTTCTGTCCTAAGCCAATATTTCTCATCTGCAATCTTATTTCTTATTAACTTGCACGTTGACAGCACAAACCAAAAATATCACAGATGTTATCCCTTAGACACTTGACTCACAAATTTAAAACAAGAGGCAACTGAGGAAATCACTTCAAAGAAATGTACAAAGGTTTGTGGTGAGCCTTCCTCGCTCACCAGGTATTTTTACTGACACTGTGCAAAGCACAGGGGCAACTTTTGAGCTCAGGTATGAAATTCTTGTAAGAATTCTTGGCAAAGTGTAGAGGACCCTGACACTCTTTCCAGTGACATCTTCCATAAGCTGTGGGTGAATATTTGCTCAGCAGCACCCAGAAATGAGACCTCTGAAAAAACCCCACTGATGTTCACCTCCAAAGCATTTAAAAATACATTTATTTTATATAGTGCTGTGTTGGGCAGAGATAGGTGAGGTAGATAGATTTATAGGATAATTATGGAATTGCAGAATAACTTTTGGGGTTGGAAGGGACCTTAAGGACCATCTCATTCTACCCCCTGCCATGGGCAGGAACACCTTTCACTAGACCAGGTTGCTCCAAGTCCTGTCCAGCCTGGCTCGGAACAGGGCAGAAAGAATTTGTTGCAGTGGGAGAGGAAGGGGAGAAGTTTCCCTTCCTATTCCTTCATCAGCAAACCACCCAACTAGCTCTTAATAGCAGGGTTTTGTGGGTTTTTTTCTTATGGGATGCTCTACCTGGACAACATTTTCAGTATTTTTAACAGTATTTGTTTAAACACTATTGTTGCAGTTGCTCAGGAGGCCGTGGTCTGGGCCTGTGCTTGTTGACAAGGAATAGGAAGGGAATGCCAGAGTTCCCAATGTCTTTCCCATCCAAAAATGAATGTTTAGTGCCTTCCTAATTACAGCAGGAGCCAAGAGCCAGCTGTCCTTTGAAAGGCAGGTTTTGGGGCACTGCCACAGAAGAAATTACAGCAAAAGACGCTTGATTTTCTCCGATCCTTTGGAAACATGACCACGGCCCTACCCCTTCCCATTTCCGCTTCCCACTTTCCTCCTGCACAGTTTCCTCATGGCTCCCTTCACCTCCCCGTTCCGGAGGGTGTAGATGAGGGGGTTGAGCATGGGGGCGATGAGCGTGTAGAACACGGCCACGCTCCTGTCCTCGGACAGGTCACCGGACGGGCGGATGTAAACAAACGTGCAGGGCCCGAAGAACAGGATCACCACAGTGATGTGGGACCCACACGTGGACAGGGCCTTGTGCCACCCTGCTGCCTTTTGGCCCCTCAGGGACACCAGGATGACCACGTAGGACGCGACCAGGATGAGGAAGCAGCTCAGGGATGTGACCCCGCTGTTGGCCACCGCGACCAGGCCCGCGGCGCGCGTGTCGGCACAGGCCAGGTGGAGCAGGGGCCGGACGTCACAGAAGTAGTGGGCCACTCTGTTGGGGCCACAGAAGGGGAGCAGGGCGGTGGGAAGGGTCTGGAGGGTGGAATGCAGGAAGCCCCCCGCCCAGGAGCCCCCCACCATGCGGCCGCACAGGCGGCGGGACATGAGCGCGGGGTAGTGCAGGGGCCGGCAGATGGCCACGTAGCGGTCGTAGGCCATGGCTGTCAGGATGAAAATCTCCGTGCAGCCAAAGAAATGAACCCCAAAGAGCTGCCCTATGCAGCCTGCAAAGGAGATGGTGTTATTTTCCACCAGGAAGCCGGAGATCATCTGGGGAGCTGTGACAGAGGAGTAACAAACATCTACAAAGGACAGGTGGCAGAGGAAGAAGTACATGGGGCAGTTCAGGTGCCGGCTGCTCGTCACAGTGAGAACTATGAGGAGATTTCCTGTCACTGTGAGTGTGTAGACAACCAGGAACACCACAAAATATATTTTCTGCACCCCTTGGTTCTCTGAGAGGCCCAGGAGAATGAATTCCTTCACGCTGCTGGAGTTTTCCATGCTAATCTGCTGGGTGACGCGCAGTGCAGAGCCTGGGAATGTGGAAAGATAAAGACAAAATGATTTATCGGTTTTTTTCATTCTTAAAAATTAATTCTTTATCAGAAGTGCATTTATATAGGATTAGAATTAAGTTTATCAAGTGCTTTTTAAATTTGTTTTGGTTTTTGTTTGTTTTTTTGTTGTTCTTGCCCCTCTACATATTTAATTTACCTTGCATGAGACACATAGAATCACAGACTCCTGGAATGGTTTGGGTTGGAAAGGACCTTCAAGACCATCTAGTTCCAGCCCTGCTGCCATGGGCAGTGATGCCACCCACTAGATCATTCTGGGATTGGATCCACCTGATCTGGGCTTCTAATTTATGATTTAAAAAGACGGCAAAACCAGAAACTCCTGTGCAGGCAAAAAGCTGATCAAGCACCCACCGGAAATGCTGAAATGGTGAAAAACCAAGATTGCTCTCAAACTCCTGAAGCCTAAAGAGGAAGTTGGGAAAGTTTGGGACTTTTCCTGTGCTTGCAGTTTTACTGGCAGGAGGTAAAAGATACTCAAGAAAGGGGGCAAAAGGGGGTCTTGCCTCTAAAATCATCTTTTCAGTCATTGACTAGAGGTATATGATATAGTGCAATCAGTTGCAGTATGAAATAAACACAATGTGAATTGTTATAATTTTAAAAAAATGATGAGGCGTTGCACCATCTCCTTATTGCAAGGGTTTTCCCCTAAAACCTCAGATGGTTAATGGAAAAAAGAATTAAATAACCTGATTTGGGACTGCAAAACCAGTTCTGCATATGGTTACAGCCAAAGAGAGCCAGAGCTTCAGGAGAAATTTCTTTTTGTATTTTCACATTTGTCAAGAAGTGGGGGGGGGGGTGGAAGAGGAAATCAGGAAAAGGAAAGAAAAGAGGAAAGGGAAAAGATCCTGGAACACTTACCTCCTCTGTGTTTGGAGATCTAATTTTTTGTGGAAGGGCTGTCAGATTTTATGTCCCCAACATCTCCCTTTCCTGGCAGAGGCTTTGAAGAACATAGAACAGCTTCTGAAAATCTTCCAGCATTTGCTTAGGAGGTGCCTTTTTTAATGCTACCTCATTAAGTCTTTGCTTTCCTGTAGCACCAAGTGTATCCTGGCTTTTCCTGCCCGTGTTAGAGCTGCTTGGAGGGAGTGCGGGCACTGAAGGGTGCACACACAGCCCAGCAAGCAGAGAGGAAAAAACTGTTTAAGTAACTTTCCTCAACTCTCTCCAAGGAAATCTCCCTCCTCCAAGGCTCAATTCCCTGTTTACACGGAGCTCCTCCACCCTCTCCAAGGAAATCTCCCAGCTCAAAGGCTCTTGGGGCTGGAGGAGGGAGGTGTGAATGCTCAGTGGTGGGAAGGAGCAGAAATTAATCCCGTCCTGCCCGGGGAAGTTTAGATTGGATTTTAGGAAAAATTTCCTCACTCACAGGGCTGTCCAGCCCTGGCACAGCTTACCCAGAGCAGTGGTGGAGTCACCATCAGCCTGGAGGGATTTAAAACATGTGGATGTGGCACTTGGGGACATGGGTTAGTGGTGGCAGTGCTGGGGAATGGTTGGGCTCGATGACCTTGGAGGGCTTCTCCAAGCCTAACAAATCCCTGATTCTTGGAGGTAACAGCCAATAGATTAGCTGGATATTAAACTGGGCAAGCATGTGACGTGACCTGGTCGAGTTAACATTCTCAGACTCTGCCATTAATTCAGGCTTTGTGCTTTTCCTGAGTGTAAAGGCCCCTTAGATCCACAGCTGAGGCTTTATTGCGTTGTGAGTAATAAACCAGGATTTTTAAATCATTGTGTATCCCAAAAAAAGCCTCGTGGAAAAAAATGGAAATCTGAGAGGTTTCTAGTAGTAAGTAGAAGAGAGACAGAAGGTGGCTTGGGTCACTTCTTGATGACCCTCCAAGTCCCTGTTCTCCATGGATTTTTGTCACTGGTAGCCCAGGGAGTAAAGCCTTTCGGAAGAACTTGCATGTTTCAGCAAAGGTCAGGGAAGTAAAGAGTAAAGTAAAAAAAATTCCTTCTTTTACAAATTAGGAAACTGAGGGAGGGGAGGAAGTCAGCTCTTCCTCTGCGGAAGTCAGCTGAGTTGAGCCTTGGCCACTCCAGGCTTTCCTCTGGAAAGAAATGGATCTATTCACCTGATCAATTAGGGGAAATGGCTTTAAGTGAAAGAAGGGAGGTTTAGATGGGATATTGGGAATAAATTCTTCCCTGAGAGGGTGGGGAGGCCCTGGCACAGGGTGCCCAGAGAAGCTGTGGCTGCCCCATCCCTGCAAGTGTTCCAGGCCAGGTTGGAGCAACCTGGGATAGTGGAAGGTGTCCCTGATCATGGGAGGGGTTGGAATTGGATGAGCTTTAAGGTCCCTTCCAGCCCAAATTATTCCAAAATTCGATGAATTTGTGCATTGCTTCAACTCAAACTCCTCACTGCTCTGAAGTTTACTGTGTATTTTCAACTTATGATTTATGGGCATCAATAAATGGTTTCATCCACTGCCCATCCCTTTGTTTTGCTGACATTTATTGACATTCAGAATGGCCCAATAACAAGAAAGGCGTTTTGAATGTCTCCCAACATGGAATGCCAGCAATCCATGCAGAGAAAGTGGAAACCCTCAAATTAATGAGGAGGTTACATACTGCTCTGGGTGAAAATAGTATTTTAATTTAAATATCATTTTACATCATAGCCTGGAGTCCTGGTCAGGTTAATGAGGGTTGCCAGTAACCACTGCAGGAAATAGGATTGGGTAAGAAAGTAAAAACAGTCTTACAATCTTTGGGAAAGGACGAGGAAGAACAGATGACAACAGAAGCTGAAGATGTACAAATGTGTTTCTGACCTGCTAAGCAAATTTGGGCTGGATCTGCCCGTTCCTGTGCCCACTGACACACATGGCAGCGATTTGGGTGGCGTCACACTCCTGTCCCTTTGCTTCTCTGGCCCAAGGGACTAACGGGGGAGGCTGGTATCTCCTCAAAATAGTTCCCTGTAAGGATGCCAGGAAAGAAGAAAGGTGTTTCCTCTGTTTTCATGCCCTTTGGCAGGTGGATCTGGGTGGCTCATGGACATGGAGCATGTGTGGAGAGGAGTGGGATGTTGTGGGTGGGTGGTGGGTTCTGTCTGGGTAAGAGACACCCGGTGGGGAAGAGCCCTGAGTTTGAGGGGCTGTTCAGAGGGAAGTTGTGAAACTGGAAGTGAAAGGCATGTGGCTGGAGGGATTTTGTGAAATCGGAAGTGCCTGAGGTGTTGAAGGACTGTGCTGAAAACCTGTGGGGTGTGAAGATGCACTGAAAGACCCCAGAGTTATGTGTTGAGGGCAGCACAAACAGGGGCTGGGCATCTGGAACTGCTGAGGCCGGGAGTGTGAGGTTGGATGAAGCAGCAGGGACTGCAAAAGCTGCTGAACTGTGCTGGGAGAGGCTGTGGGTCAGAAGAGGACACTGTGGTGACGGCTGTGTGACGGCTGGGCAGGGACAGGAGGGAATGAGAAGTGCTGAGGCAGGTTGTGAAACCTCCAGCGAAAGTGTTGTAGGGGAGGACTGACAATTCCTGAGCAGCAGCCAAGCCTCATCTCCAGGGGCTGTGAACCCAGAGCATCTCAGGGCCTCGAGTAGGACGCACCATCAGTGCAAGGTTTGTGTGGACAGCTCTTGCGAGAGCGGCCGAGGAGGGGAGAAGTAGTCAAAAAATAATGTTTCCATGACACTGCGAAGAGGGGAGGGGGAAGTGGTTCGAGCCTGGGTGATCGTACACATGCAGAGGAGGTGTTTCCCCCCGTGAGCGATTGGCTGCCTGGAGCGTCACGCTGAAAACACCACGGCTTTTTAAACCACGCTGCCCAGCCCAGCGCTGCGGGATGACACAAGGACTCGAGCTGCACCCTATGTCACACCATCCAGGGGACAACATTGCCGGGCACAGGCGCTGAAATTCCCAGGAACCCACAAAAAGGTGAGAAATTCTGAGGTGGGTCTTTGCTGTTGCACTCTGATGGTTTCTGTCAGGCTTTGGGGAAGGGAGGAGAAACAAAACCAATGGAGGAAAAAAGATCAAATATTTACTTCTCCTGCTGGACAGAAATTTGCTGTAGGTCAGGAATGGATGATAAGAATTTTCAATATAAGGAAAGCTTCATTCCAGGGACAATTTTCCCTGTACAAGTGCTCTTGAACTGCTCTAAATGCACTTCTGTAATATAAAAAGTCATTACTCAGAGACCTGGCGTTACAATGTCATAACTTTCTGTCTATAATCTGAGACGTCTTTGTGGGGTCAGGATTGTTCTGCCTCAGGAACTACAGTTTGCAGGCAAACTACAGGGAGGATGTTGAATCTCAGTGGAGAAAAAGACCACCTGGACTCAGGCTGAGGAGGGCTTTCACTTATTAGTTACATTAAGGAGGTAGATTCACGTCTTGAATGTGTCTTGAATGTGACAGGAATTCAGTCTTTCCAAGGGAATATGATAAATAAATGAGAACGGTGAGTGACTTTCTCAGTGTTCTTCTCCACGGTCTGCAGAAGTCAGAGAAGGATTTCTTCACTTCTATTACAGCAGAAGGCAAAACTATTGATGTTTTCTCATTTACCCATTGCAGTCATTTCTGTTCCTGGCAGTCTTTATGCACATACAGCACCTTCCAGTGCTTAAAAGTGCTCCAAGACAGCTGGAGAGGGACTTTGGACAAAGGCCTGGAGTGACAGGACAAGGGGGGAATTGTTTTAAACTGGAAGACAGTGGATTTTGAGTTAGATCTTGGGAGGGAGTTCTTCCCTGTGAGGGTGGTGAGGCACAGGTTACCCAGAGGAGCTGTGGCTGCCTTATCCCTGGAAGAGTCCAAGGCCGGGTTTGATGGGGCTTGGAGCAACCTGGGCTGTGGAAGGTGCCCCTGCCCGTGGCAGGAGGTTGGAACAAGATGAGCTTTAAGATCCCTCCCAACCCAAACCACTCCATGATTCTGTGACATGATCAATGGCACAAAGCCACTTAACATTGGGAAATAATCACCTGTCGTTCCCTGAATCGCCAGTGGAGAGAGATGCGCCTGTGGAGGCTGCAGTGGGCTGAGACAGAGCTTAGGCAACACTCAAATGTTCACAACCTCTTCCAGATTTGACTGGAAATTTGCACAGAGGCCAGGAAACCACTTAACTGCCGGGCCTTCCTCTGTTCTCGCAGCAGAAAAGCTGCACAGAACTTGAGGCTGTTTCTGCTAATTTCTGCAAAAATGTGACCATTTGTGGCCACCCCTGGAGCAGGGTGTGAGCGAGGAACAGCCACAGGGCTGCTCTCCAGAGTCTTCATGTTGGACGTGCTCAAGGTGCCGTAAGAGCTGAGGATGGGATCATCCAGCTCTGCAGTGCCAGAAGTTCCCCGGTTTCAATCAACCCTAAAGGAATCAGAGAATCCTCAAATAATTTGGGTTGGAAGGGACCTTAAAGCCCATCCAGTTCCACCCCCTGCCATGGGCAGTGACACTTTCCACTAGCCCAGGTTGCTCCAAGGTCCAACCTGGCCGTGAAATTCCCTGCACCACACACTCCTTCTCCCTCTATCCATGGGGTCAGCGTGCCTGGCGTGCTGGGATGGAACAGCAGTGAGTCAGTCTGCCACATTCTGTGTGCTTTTGGAAGTCTGCCTCCACGTGTGCTGCTGCACCACAAAGAGGGAACAGAGGATTCATGCTGGCTACATGGTTCAGTGATTCACATATTCCCAGAAAA
Source organism: Struthidea cinerea (assembly GCA_013397865.1). Taxonomy (NCBI): domain Eukaryota; kingdom Metazoa; phylum Chordata; class Aves; order Passeriformes; family Corcoracidae; genus Struthidea; species Struthidea cinerea. The sequence goes on from VZTI01005563.1 coordinate 300,106, forward strand.
CCCCATTTTTTGTTTGTCTCCTCTTTTTAACTTCTTTGCCTTCTGTGCCCCAGTTAACAGCAGAAGAACCACTATATTTGTTCTCTTTCAGACCAAAAAAAAGGTGTTAGACCCGTTATTTTTTTCACCCCCAATATTCTCAATCAGATCTCAGTACCATGGGGAAGGAAACAGTGACCTAACTCAGGGAATAGGGTGAAAATTTATCTGAGCCACAACTCCCATGTCCTGTGAGGACAAGATAATCTGTGGTTTCTTACATGTGGTTCTTGCAGTTTCTGAGGGAGAAGTTGAGGGCTCTGCCAGACCAAAATGTTTATTTGTTACTGTACATGGGACCCAGGAGAACCACATCAAGTGGCACTTTATTAAAATAGAAAAGACTTGTCGATATAAAAAACTACCAGTTGTTCTCATGGAATCACAGAATTCCAGAGTGGTTTGGGCTGGAAGGGACTTTAAAGATCATCCAGTTCCAAGCCCCTGCAATGGGCAGGAACACCTTCCCAGGTTGCTCCAACCTGGCTTTGGGATGGGGCAGCCACAGTTTCTCTGGGCAGCCTCTGCCAGGGCCTCACCACCCTCCCAGGGAAGGATTTCTTCCCAGTATCCCATCTAAACCCACACTCTGTCGGTGTGAAGCCATTTCCCTTTGTCCTGTCACTCCAGGCTCTTAGTCCCTCTCAAACCAAATTATTTTGTGATTCCATGAAATCAAGTTCTGGCTACAAAGCCTCAGAACAAACCCAGGAACCCCTCTAGAAAAGTCACCCTGGAGTTACCACCTCTCCCCTTTCTGCTCCCAGGTCTGGAATCACCCATTATGAGACCCTCAACCACACCAATCCTCCTTCCAACCACAACCATCCAGGCTCCTGGGACCAACCAGAGCGGGGCTGTGGGACAGCTCCAGCCATCCTACACTGTCCTCAAGTTCATGGAGAGCTTCTGCCTGCTGAGCGCTGCCTGTGGGATGGTGGGGAACGGCCTGGTCCTGTGGTACCTGGGCTTCCGCATCCGCAGGAACCACTTCACCGTCTACATCCTGAACCTGGCCGCCGCCGACTTCGGGTACCTGCTGTGCATCGCCGTGGAGACCGTGCAGTACCTGATGCAGTTCAACGTGGGGGTGCAGTTCGGGATATTCCTCTTCCTGGATCTCTTCATGTACGGCACGGGCCTGTACCTGCTGACGGCCATCAGCATTGAGCGCTGCCTGTCTGTGCTGTCCCCCATCTGGTGCCGGACACACCGCCCAAAGCACCTGTCTGCCGTGGTGTCCGGCCTGCTCTGGGCGCTGTCCCTGCTCCTGAACGCTCTGGGATACGTTTTGTGCACTGTTCGCCCCTCTCCCAGGGTCTGCCAGCGCCTGCTCATCGCCATCGGAGCCTTGGACTTCCTCGTCTGCGCGCCCCTCATGCTGCTCTTCAGCCTCACCCTCTTCCTCAGGGTCAAGTGCAGCTCCCAGCCCTTCCAAACGGGCCGGCTCTTCACCGTCATCATGCTCACCATCCTCCTCTTCCTCATTTTCGCCGTGCCCCTCAGCGTCCTCATCCTCCTGGACTTCCTGGGCCACAAGTTTCTGTATTCCCCGGAGATCGGCTTCGTGCTGTCCTGCGTCAACAGCACCCTCAACCCCGTCATTTACTTCCTGGTGGGAAGCTACAGGGATCGGAAATTCAGGCTCGCCCTCCGCCTGGCATTCCAGAGGGCCTTCCAAGACTCGGCAGATGACAGAGACGAGCGGGAAACCCGGGACACGATAACCATGTCCTCCTCAAATCCCATGTAGAATTCCTTGGCAGAACTGAAGAACTCCGAGGTACCGGGGGAGGTTCATCTCACCTGACCCTCAGTACCCTCTTTGTAGATATTTTAGGTCATTATTTTAAGTCCCATCTGTGATCCTCGAAAGCACAGGAGCACCTGGACCACAGAATATTCCTGACCTGTATTTGGACCACTTTAAAAGTTCCTTTTTCTTTCCAGTGACTATTAAATAATACTCATTTGATAAGGTGAAATGTCTTGGTGTCTGTGAGAAACAAAGGCCACTCTTCTTTTTTTGGGTTTTATAAACTTAATAAGGGACAATAGGGGATAAAGGTCACTTAAAGCAAACATAACAGCACTGGGTGCATTGCTCATAGCTGGAGGCACAGCCGCTTACACAAACTTCCCAGTCATGTGCTTTAACATCTTGCATATTAAAAGAGAAAGAAAAGTTTTTCTGAGAACTAATTTGCATCTCCTTAGGGGGGATTAACATAGTTCCTCCCCCAACCCACCTTTTTAGAGCATGGGTAATGTGATCGTGGGGATCTTCGGGGGTCTTCTGTGATGAAAGCTCAGGTCTTCCTCACATCTTGAACTTTGCAACTTTGTCTTTGGAGCGTGCAGAGGTATGGTGTTCCCAGGTCTTTCTGGATCCAACCGGTTTAAATTCTTTACTTTGTGGCCAGTTGGCTTCACTTTTGCCAGCTTCTCATCAGCACATCCTGCTGCTTCCTTTATCTAGCTGTACTTGTCTGGTTTTGAGATTATTCACCCGGCGAGTTTCCATTTATTTGAGCATTAAGCCATTAGTTAACCACATACTAGCTATCACATTGTATAGAAAGTTATGATTCAGGTTATATAGGCACAGAAAGTTATGATTCAGGTTATATAGGCATAGAAAGTTACAATTCAGGTTACATTGGTATCTTATAACTCAAGCATCTTGTAACTTTGACCCCAGCTGTAACGTTAACTAGTTAATATCTGCGTAGCAAAGTTATTCTTGACATATTTGCACTTAATATTTCCTAGCATACTCTGACACATGGTATTTCTTACATTTTCCTACCCGTGAAAGACAATGCTGTAGTAGCTGTTTATCACAGTGTCTGAATTTCACCAAAGAAATCCTGCTCAGGATAAATCCTGGTCATTCGTAAACTCGTAAATTCTCAGCGTTGCTTTTTACTCAGACCTCTGAAAATGAGATCGGTACCAACGATCCTCCTGTTGGAAGCAGATATAAAACTCCAGGAAGGAGAGTCCATCTATCCCTCTTAATTTAGAATTCCCACGTCGGAGCACACACGCAGCCTTTCGTGGCTCACAGAGCCGTTCTGGGCTTCCTAAAGGGAGTATTTCAAGGACTGAAAGGATTCACATCCTCCAAGTCCATTTCTTCTCTGAACCAGGGATGTTTCCACACCACAGAGCAGAAAAGGGCTCCAGCTCCTTCCAACTTGCTTTAAAAATTTATTCACTCAGTTTCATCCTCCCTTTTCTTGTATTTCAAAGAAATACATGACTGGAGATCATTATTTTATATTATTATATTGTTGCATGTTATTTTAATTTCCTCCAGCCCTTGGCAGAGTCTCTGCATTTAGCTACAGCATGCATTGTGTTGTTGTTTCTTCCTTTAAAAGGGCAGATCAAAATCCATGGCTTTTAAATCTCCTTTACCCATAGAAATAAACTGAAGGATAGGGGGGAAAATACAGGAAACAGAACAAGGTACATAAATACCATGATTTGCAACAAATTCTTGTCTAAACCAAATCCTTTGAGGGGCAAAATGGGATTATTTGTGCTATCAGACTACCTAACATTTCTTCTTTTAACCAAAATTGTTAGAAAAAGGCAATGTGGATAATTTTCTTTGAAAAACCTCACAGTTTCATGTTCAAAATGTTCTCTTTTTGATATCTCAGATGATTTTATCATTGGGACAAACAAAACATTTCCGTATTGTTAAAAAGACCAGAAGTCTCTTTTTTGTTGTTGCTAGTTTTCAAAGGGATAAAAATTGTATCTTATTATCATTATTTTTATCATTATCATTATTATTATTATTTTATTTATCAACTGATAAAACCACACAGAATATAAACTCAGATAAATATTTTTTTTTTATTTAAGGCACAGGAAGAACCTGCCAGTCAGTGTCTACACTGAAAAAGGACAGAAAAGCCAAGTTTATTTTATAACAGCTAATTCCAGGTGGTTTTTGGTTTATCACTGCTGTGCTTAGGTGAATAACACTTCCTCCGATGATTCCAGAGGGAGCAGGACCAGCCCCTGTGTGACTGACCCAATTATTCATGGGTCACACTAGGGATATCCTTCTTCATCTGTCCTGTCCAAGCAAATCCTTTGTCATTCTCAATCTTTATTTTTTACTTTCTTCCTTCTTGCTTGCTCTGTTTCTCTCCCATTCATTCTCTTGTTTAGCTTCCTTTTTCCTTTCTTGTCTTTTTCTTTCTTTCTTTCTTTTTTATGTTCTCTCTCTCTCCCCCCCTTTCTCCCTTTTTCCCTTTCTCTCTCTTTCTCTCTCTTTTTTTTCCTCTTTCTTTTCCCCAAACTGTAATTTTCCCCCATCTCTTATTCCCTACACCCCATATTCCCACCATCACCAACCCAGCACCCCTTGCTCTGCCCGTTCCTGCAATCTTTGCTTCATCAACAGAGTTCATTCCCTGTGGATGGGGCAATGAGGGTCGTTCCATGGGGAATACAGCTGGGGAACGGGACAGAGCCTGGCTACACTGCTTGGAATGCCCTTGTCCCCACAGAGACAGACGTGGCTGTCTCTAAGGTGCCACATCTCCGGGTGCCACACGTCCAGCAGGGCCTCACAGAGCCGTCACCTCCTCCACAGTGTCCCCAGGGCCGTGGCTCCCCTCGTCACTCCCGGTTTTCTCCTCAAACACCCTCCACAGAGCGACTTTGACCGAGCGCTGGAAGCGGCGCCGCCGGCAGCTCCCCACCAGCACGTAAATCACGGGGTTGAGGCTGCAATCCAGCAATGCCAGCAGCAAGGAGGTGTATTCTGGGAATAACTCACTGGAATCGGGAAGGCTGAGGAAGACCTCCATGCAGAAAGGGATGCCAAAGGCAAAGAAGAGCAGGACGTTAAGCAGGTTGGCCACAAAGAGCTTCCCCGGGTGTCGCCTCCGGGAGCCGCAGCGCAGCTTGAGGAACAGGAACAGGTTGGAAACCAACATCACGGAGGACAAAATCAGGGAAATCACAAGGACTACACCCGCAAGGACGGTCTCAGAGTCTTCAGCAAAAGTGAGGTAGAGGGAGGACACCAACACCCCGGCGAGAGCCCAGAGGGCCCCGCTGACGACGCCCGAGAGGTGCCGGGGGCGGTGGCAGCGGTACCAGATGGGGCAGAGGACGGAGACGCAGCGCTCCACGCTGAGGGCTGCCAGCAGCCCCAGGCTGCTCAGGTCAAACAGGTGGCACAGGAGTTCCACTGCAAACACAAAATCTACGTAGAGAGGAGCAAGATGAATAAAAGACGTGCAAAATGCTGCTAAGGTCAGAAAACCCAACATAAGCAGGAAGAACAGGAGGAGCAGGGAGAAGTCGGCGACAGCCAGATTTAGGATGTAGACGGTGAAAGGGCTCTGCTTCGTGTGGAAGCCCAGGAACCACACGACCGCCCCATTCCCTGCCAGCCCACAGAGGGAAATCCCCAGGCACACGCTGGCAAAGGCGATCAGTGTGTAGGGAAAGCTCGAGCATTCATCCGGGACATATTCCTCCAAGTCCAGAAATCCATAAACTGCATCATTCAGGGTGAGGTTTGTTGTGCTGTTCTCCTCCATGGTGGATGATCCTGCTCCTGCTGGCTGCCTTCTCCTTTTCCCACCACCTCCTGGGAGAGGTGGGGAACCAGAGGGAAATAAGGGCCATCAGCATTCCCAGCACTTCCCATCTGCCCACACAGCCCCACGCCAGCCCCTGGAAGAACCCCCACCCCTGCAGTGCCCAGGACAGGCTCCCACCCCTCCAGCCCTGACCCTGGACAGGAGGCATCTCCCACCAGTCCATCCCTGCACTCCTACCTCCAGCAGGAACAGCGCTGTCACAGGAGCCCCTGGAGAAAGGATCTGGGGGCGGCTGCTGGAACCACTGGCTCTGCTTCAGCCTCGGTCCTTGTGCCTGGGGTGCAGCCCTTGGCCCAGAGATCACATCCCATGGTCAGAGCCTCCCCTCACAATCTCCCCACATCAGTGACAGCTTCCCCTCACATGTCAACAGAGATCTTGTCAGGATGAGGTGGCCACATCACCACCTTCCTCTCCTCCCTCCCGTTCTTCATGAGGAGCTGCTGATCTGTTATGATCCCATTAATGCAGGCACTCAGACTTTAGAATTTTAAACATCATTTACTGGATCTAAACCAATGAAAATGAGAGGACAGCACAGATAATATTATGTCAAAACCCTCCTCTGGTGAGGGCAGAGCCTGTCCATGGACGGGGTACCCCACTATGCTCCCTTCAGCTATTACAGGATTTTCTGAACCCCGCAGAAATTCCAGACCTCATTGGATGGCAACAGAGCCCCTGAGCAGCAGCCATGGGGACGAGCACACTTGCTGTGGGAAATCACCAGTGCCCAGACACAGGACTGCACGAGGGCTTTGCCCGCTGCCTCTAACCCCTTCCCATCTAATCCCAGCCATCAGCCCAATCACCCCTGCCAGGCATGTGTCTCCTCTGAGATTAGCTTTGTGGGGGACACGGTGCTGCCAAAGCGCTCTTGTCTCCGAGCGGTTCCTGCCACACAACCTCAGCCTTTCACAGCATTTTGTTGCTTATTTGCTGCCCCTCTTTCATGAGTTTTCTCTCTCCTTCGGAGTTACATCCTGTGCTTGTCATCCCCGTGACCGATGGATATGTTAATGCAGAAGGTTCGTGGGCTTTCCAGGGTGTCCAGCCTGGAGTGGCAGGATTTGGAGCTAGAGGAGGACTTGAAACAAGGAGAGAACTTAGGCTCAGGGTCCATCCATGACAGGGAGATGGAGGAAGGTGCACCTCCAGGAAGTGTCTCCCAGAAGGAAGCTGGGAGAAGCCTTTGAGCACCAGTTACGTGTCACTAGAGGCACTGAGCAACTTGTGCTGTTGCATGTCTGCACATCAGTGATTTCTCACTCCTGAAGGTCTCTGGCTCATCTCTCTCATGCCTCTGCCATCCTCCGTTCCTGGGAATGATTTACATCCCCCTCTGCATTGATGGATGGGCCTCCTGGCACACGCAGTGAAAGCCAGAAGCCCCTGGCATGGTGGGATGACACTGGAGAGTGGCGGGGATAGAGGAAGGCGGTGATGTGGCCACCTCCTCCTGACAAGATCTCTGTTGACATGTGAGGGGAAGCTGTCACTGATGTGGGGAGATTGTGAGGGGAGGCTCTGACCATGGGATGTGATCTCTGGGCCAAGGGCTGCACCCCAGGCACAAGGACCGAGGCTGAAGCAGAGCCAGTGGTTCCAGCAGCCGCCCCCAGATCCTTTCTCCAGGGGCTCCTGTGACAGCGCTGTTCCTGCTGGAGGTAGGAGTGCAGGGATGGACTGGTGGGAGATGCCTCCTGTCCAGGGTCAGGGCTGGAGGGGTGGGAGCCTGTCCTGGGCACTGCAGGGGTGGGGGTTCTTCCAGGGGCTGGCGTGGGGCTGTGTGGGCAGATGGGAAGTGCTGGGAATGCTGATGGCCCTTATTTCCCTCTGGTTCCCCACCTCTCCCAGGAGGTGGTGGGAAAAGGAGAAGGCAGACAGCAGGAGCAGGATCATCCACCATGGAGGAGAACAGCACAACAAACCTCACCCTGAATGATGCAGTTTATGGATTTCTGGACTTGGAGGAATATGTCCCGGATGAATGCTCGAGCTTTCCCTACACACTGATCGCCTTTGCCAGCGTGTGCCTGGGGATTTCCCTCTGTGGGCTGGCAGGGAATGGGGTGGTCGTGTGGTTCCTGGGCTTCCACACGAAGCAGAGCCCTTTCACCGTCTACATCCTAAATCTGGCTGTCGCCGACTTCTCCCTGCTCCTCCTGTTTCTCCTGCTTGTATTGGCTTTTCTGACCTTAGCAGCATTTTGCACGTCTTTGTTTCCTTTTATTCATCACTATAGGCACTTCGTGTTTGTCCTTGGGTTCCCGTGCCACCTGTTTGACCTGAGCAGCCTGGGGCTGCTGGCAGCCGTCAGCGTGGAGCGCTGCGTCTCCGTCCTCTGCCCCATCTGGTACCGCTGCCACCGCCCCCGGCACCTCTCGGGCGTCGTCAGCGGGGCCCTCTGGGCTCTCGCCGGGGTGTTGGTGTCCTCCCTCTACCTCACTTTTGCTGAAGACTCTGAGACCGTCCTTGCGGGTGTAGTCCTTGTGATTTCCCTGATTTTGTCCTCCGTGATGTTGGTTTCCAACCTGTTCCTGTTCCTCAAGCTGCGCTGCGGCTCCCGGAGGCGACACCCGGGGAAGCTCTTTGTGGCCATCCTGCTCAACGTCCTGCTCTTCTTTGCCTTTGGCATCCCTTTCTGCGTGGAGGTCTTCCTCAATCTCCCTGATTCTGGTGATTTATTCCCAGAAGACCCCTCTTTCCTGCTGGCATTGCTGAACTGCAGCCTCAACCCCGTGATTTACGTGCTGGTGGGGAGCTGCCGGCGGCGCCGCTTCCAGCGCTCGGTCAAAGTCGCTCTGTGGAGGGTGTTTGAGGAGAAAACCGGGAGTGACGAGGGGAGCCACGGCCCTGGGGACACTGTGGAGGAGGTGACGGCTCTGTGAGGCCCTGCTGGACGTGTGGCACCCGGAGATGTGGCACCTTAGAGACAGCCAGAAGTATGGGGGCACATGGCTCTGAGCTCAGTCCTGTTCCTGTACTCCCCATGGAACGACCCTCAGTGCCTCGGCCCCAGGGAATAAACTCTGACGTGCTGATCTTTTTCATCTGGGTACCACCCCTAAATCAGATTTGGATTTATTGCTTTGGTTTCACTCCAGCGTGGTAACTCTGACCCCAGAATGTGGTGAATAAATAATATCTGGGCTTTGCTGCACAGCCTGTCCCTGGGGAACAGTGTCCAAAATGGCTCCTTTCCTTATTTTTTCCCCACTCTAAAACCTCTGGCTTGTCTGAGGAGGGCAGGTACCTGTCTCATCCCACCATCCTTCCTAAGGCTGGTGCCTGCCGTGGTTGGGATGAGCCATCTGTTGACAGTTCCAAGAGCTCCTCACTCCTTCCAGGACAAGCATTCTGTCTCTGTGTCAAGTTCCTCTTCTGATTTAAAGCAACCCCAATCCCAAAATCGTGTCTTTGAACGGGCTCAACTTGCCCCTTCTCATTCCAGAGGTGGATTTTTAGGACCCTGCATGACAAAACTGTTGATTTCTGGTTCAAACCTAGTTTTGCCACTTGTATACCACAATTTCAGTGCTGCTTGCCCTTCACCACGCAGTTTCCAGGAGGATTCATGCAATAATAAATCTCTCTGTGTGAGAGCTGGAGCACAGGAACACAGCAGAGGGATGATTGAGGGTTTCAGGAATGTCATTTTTTCTGAGAAGAGGTGAATCTGTGCTGCTCTCTTGGCTGCAACCCTTAGAAAGTTTGAGGTTTCATCTGAGTCATCTCCTACACTCCCTGGGGAGTCAGACTGCAGCCTACAGAGAATTCCACGGAATTCCTAGAAAGCTGCAGTGAGGGGATTCCTACCCAGGCTGACACGTGTCTGGGAGCTGGGATGCTCCTGCTGGACACTGCTGTGCGTGGGGACCCTGGGACCAGAACTGTCACCTCTCCTCCTTGCTGACACCGCGTTTGTGTCCCCAGCTATGGAATCTCACATCCCCTCAGCAGGCCAATCCTTTCCAGGGCAAACAGTTCACGATCCGTGAGCTAAAGGGGCTCCAGGAGAGGCGGAGAGGGACTTGCAACAAGGGCCTAGAGTGACAGGAGAAGGAGAAATGGCTTCCCACTGACACAGGGTGGGTTCAGATTGGATATGAGGGAGAAATCCTTCCCTGTGA
>VZTI01005564.1:0-100667 GCA_013397865.1 Struthidea cinerea
GGGCGAGGAGCCGGGGCGCGGGGGGCGCCGGCTCCCCCATGCCCGCCAGCAGCTCCGGCTCCGCGGGCTCCGGCTTTTCGGGCGGCGGCTGCTCCTTTTCTCCGGTCCCCGTGAATTTGGCCTCGGCGCAGAACCACAAGTGATCAGAGAGCAGGACCGTGAAAAACAAGAGCGATGCCAGGGACAGTCGCCATTTCTGAGCCCTCTCTGAATCCGTGAAGGGTTTCTCGTTCTCCCGGGGTGCGAACCAGATTTTTAAGCCGTCATCATACTGCCGACTACACATCCAAGCACCCCTGGTCATATTTTGGGAACGCACAGCCCTGGCCGACTCCACCGTGAGGGCTCCTTTGCCAGTGTCACCACAATATGCATTGACTTAAAAGATTGGGGGGATTTTCTTGCCTGCCTTCCCTTCTCTCGCTCGCTCTCTCCCTCTTCCACTCTCCCCCGTCTCTCTTTCTTCCTCTTTTTTCTTTCTTTCTCTTTTTCCTTCTTTCTTCTTTTTCTTCCTCCGAGATATTGTTGGTTCTCGCCGGTGGCTCTGCCTTGGTCTCACCACACGAAACAGCCCCAGTCCATCCAACGCGGAGTGCCGTGGAGAAGATAAGAGCAATAACGCAGAGAGAGGAGGAGGAGGGAGAGGAGATGGTGGTGATGGTGGTGGTAGTGGTGGTAGTGGTGGTGGTGGTTAGTGGTGGTGATAGTTGGTGGTGGCGGGGCTGCGCGACTGGTCCTTTCCCCCTCTCACCCAGGCATGGTCAGATCGCAGCTCCCCATCTCCCTCCTGAGAAAAGCCCACTGCCCCCGGACAACCGCATGCCGCGTCCCCCGCTGCCGACGGACGGCTACGGGAGGGCTCCTTGCCTCCTCTTCCTCCCCGCCGCCGCTGCTCCTCTTCCTCAGCCCCGAGCCGCGGCACAGATGCCTGCACCGCTGTCTCAGTCTCTTTCTTCTCTCCCCGCTCCGCTCTAACTGGAGAGACGCTGCTGCAGGGCTCCCGGAGCGCTGCCGAGGATGCTGAAGAGGAGGAGGAGGAAGAGGAAGAGGAGGAGGAGGCTGCCGGGGCCGCCGCCGCTGCTGGTGACAATGGGCTGCGGCTGCCGCCGCTGCTGCCGCCGGGCGCGGTGTCCCCGGGCGCACGGGGCGGAACTGCCTGGCTGGGGGCCCCCGATGGGCACAGGCATCTTGGGCCCCTGGGCTAAGTTGCCGCCATCTTCGTCCTGGAGAAACACTTTTTTGGGGGGAGCTCTGCCTTTTGCGTCATCTCCTCCCGCGCCGAGATCGCTCTATCCTGGCGCATTGGCAGCAGCCGCAACTCTGCCTCCTCCTGCCTGAGGAGGAGGAGGAGGAGGTGGGAGATGCACTGGGGACCACATGGCCCCTCCAAAGGGCTTCCTCGATGCAACTCTTTCTACTAATCTCACCGAAGGGACTGCTCAGTACCACTCTCCAGCCCTCTCTCCTTCAGGGTCTCCTTCCCTTTGTGGCCATGAAACACCATGTCCACGCAGGATGGTGGCTGGAGAGGTCTGCCTCTGTGCCTGTCCTTGTCATAGCAAATCACAAATGGCATATGAAACTCCAGACTCTGCATCCTAGCCAGTTTTGGCCACACAGTAAAATGCCTGAACACAACTGTGTTTCTGTCAGAGATCTGTAAAGCAAAATGACCATAAACCCCAAGCTGTTTCCCCAAGAGAAGTTTTGCAAAACCCTGGTTCAGCCCATGAGCTGGGTAAATACTGCCTGTCTGTGTGTTTCCCTGTTTAGATATCACTGCTTAGAGAGAAAGACAGAGGGGTCAGGCTTAGCTCTCCTTCTAGGGTGATGAAATCACTGATGATCTCCTCTTGGACCCATGGCAGAGATCTGTCCCCGACCATCAAGGTCTCTTGCTTAAATAAGGGCACTGTTTGGACTGTCTCTCACTCCTTTCATCTTGCTCACTTATGCACCTTAGTGTAACAGTAACAGAAAAACTTGGATTCCACACAAGAGAAGAGAAAGTGCCAGCTAGAGGTAGAACATTATCAGATGAAGACCTGGTGTTCACCTTGAGACATCAGGTATGCTATTTGGCCATAGGATAACCAGGACTTATATTTTCATTTCTTCTTTGGACTGGTAGAAGATTTAGAAACCATATTTTTCCTTGTTTCCAGAGGCTTTCTCTATCCTGAGGGACTGACAATGGCCCTTGAAAAAAGCATACAATGTACTGCAAAAGGTGGCTTTGCCCCATCTTTTTGGTTAAAGAAAGCCCTTTTTTCTTAAACATGGTCTATAAACTAATACAGCTTGCTGGTGGTTCTTGAATTCAGCATCAAGAAATGTCGTGGGAAAACATCTGAGACTAAACCGTATCAGAGGAGAACAAAACTTGTACCTAATCTGACTGCAGCTGTCATTAACAGAAGGGTGAGCTTACCAACGAATATGCTGGAATTTCTGTCACTTTGAGCAGTAAATCAAGTCTGGGATGTCTTTCAAAAGGAGATGGTAAACCTCGAACAGAAGATGCAGACCTGAAGTATGAATTGCTGAGCGAGGTTCTGTGCCCTGTGTTATGCTGGGGGTCAAAGCGCATTATCATAATGGTCTCATCTGGTCTTACAAGATCTGTGAGTCAAATACTACAGCAAGCAGAAGTTATCTGTGAATTTTATTTCTATAGGCTATTTAAAGACACAGAAATAAGTGTTAATAGTGTAAGGAAAGGTCTACAGGACTCAAATCAGAATGCATCTTTGCAATTTTCGTCAATCAGCTCACACCATCTGCTAATGGTACGTTATTAATTTTGTTCTTGGAACTTTGATTGAAATGATTTGACATACTGGCTCTGGTACTGAATTTGCATTTTTGTAATGCTTTCTGTTTCGGGACAAGACTGTGATCAAGCTCTTGAAAGGCATTCAGGACAACCTTACTGCTCTAAAATGTAACATAATTTATTTCATTACCTTTTGTTTGTTTGATTATGTATTTCTTATTAGAATAAAGGGACTGAAGCAGAAATACAGAGAGGAAAAAAAAAAAAAAAAAGAAAACCCAAACCAAACCAAAAACACCTGGCATAAGCAACAGGTTCCTGACATCAGGTCTGAGGTTTTCAAAATGTGCTCTACTAAGATATGTGGCAGTGACTGTGTAATGATTCTGTGTTTGACAGACAAACTTGAGGTGAAGAAAGTTGGTTTTGGAGTCCACACCTGGCAAACAGGCTTAATTTATATACTTTTTTTTTTTTTTTTTTAAATGGTGTTTCCCTTTTGTCCTGTTGGGAAAATGAGAGGATAATAGGCGATTTTTCAATCCACAATGAAATGATGAAAGTTTTTTATCTCCATAGTGGAACTTCAAGAATTGGTAATGAAGCATGCTGGTATTCAGACCTCCTTTAAAACTTAATATAAAAATGAATTCCTAAGTCTTTGCTCCTCTGTTTACACTTGTCTAAGATCAAAGCAAATATACTCAAAGTCAGTATGCTAGGATGGTTTAGATATAGTTGGCTTCTCAAAAAAAATCCATTTTCATGTCATGTAATATTTTCACACATTTCCCAACTTTTGCCTGGAAAAATAGAGTGAGAGTTCTCTTTCAGCACCTAGAAATAAACTATAATAAGAAATGTGGTATTTTCAAAATGAGCATGTCCTTGCTTTTCCACTGACAGTTTTCTGTAACAGAGAATATGTCACGCAGAACTGTTGTTTTGCCTCCTGTGTTTCCCCCAAAGCCCCATTCCTTCTCCACCTAGCACGGTGAGTAACTTGCAGCTTAGTTGCTGTAGCTCGTTCCTGATGGCTCCGAACAGATGCAGTTCAGTTCTCTGGTGCCCCTTAGTGTTAGGTCTTGGAGCTCAAGGGAAAAAATAAGGCTATAAAATAATATCTGAAAATCAAGAAGCTGTATGCGGTGGGGGAAAGAATCTGAAGTACATACTGTAGCTGCTTTCGCTCAAAGTTCCTTCAAAATTTTGGTACCATGAATTTGATCTAAATAACAGCATTTTATTTGAAATACTTAAATGAATTGTATGAATGGGAAGAAAAGTGCAAAACTTTCCTCAAAAATATCGCTACAGAAGTATGTCCCCATATTCATCATTCTTCCTAAATAACTCTAGTGGTGCAGAATACTTCACTTTGAAATTACATTTTTTACTGGGAATATTTATTACTTGTGTTACAAAGCTTGGCAAGTGTGAGGAACTCATGGAAGCCTGTCTCCCTAGCTGGTGGAGTCACCAGATGTTTCACAGATGGATCTCCTTAAAGTAATGTAGTTCGGTGTCCTCTCTGCCACACTGTGCTTTAATCAATACAGTCAAAGCTGATGTTCTTCAATTCTTTGACTCATAATATGTAAGACAGCTAATTTATCAAGCACTAAAGACAAAGTCTAATAGGATGAGCATGCACAAATTCAAGATACTTGAAGCTGTTGTTTAACCTACATACCATGTGTTTTCTTTGTAAAAACACTTTAGCTTCACAAGCAGAAATGCTTATTGATGTAACACGTTAATGGTAATAAACACTTTTCAGAATAGGCTGCTTTGCTGTTTCAAAGTAAATGTTCTTATATTTTTGCCTAATATCATGCAGTCAGTAATTTCCTGCATAATTCTCTTGCTTTACTTTGTTGATTACAAAGTTGTAACATCAAAAGAGCAGTATATAGGTCTTTCAGATGACTTTAACAGGTTTGAAAGCCACGTCTTGTCTTTGTAATGTATATTCTTTATATAAGAAAAAAATTATTTTGCAATTGCTAAGCAGCACTTCTTTTTGTAAAAAGCAGGTTATTTTTAAGAGAGTAGATTTCATTTTATTTTTGGGTTGATTGGTTCTACTCATAGGAGCAATTGTTGCAACAATTATTAACAGAAATACTCAATTAAACCTTTGCACTGGAGGCTCATCCAGCACTTTTAATACCAAGCAAACGTTATCATACCCTTTACTAGGACCTCTTAGTGATTTTTTAACAGTTTAAACAATTTGTCTTCAATAGGAATATTTATACATTCTTTGTAGGCAAAATGATATGTCATTTATGTGGTTTAACATCCTCAGAGTTGTTTCATTTTTGTTTTGTTTCAGCATCTCACAACAAATTTTGGTATTATATTACCCATTACCAGGGAAGTGGCTCAGAGATTTAATTGTCTGAATACATGTGATAAGAATAATATCCAGGATGGTTGTAAGATACAAAGAAGCTAAGAACACAGAAGAATTAATTTTTTTTCTCATCACATTCCTAATGTCTTAGTTTCTTATTCAATATTTTTCAGAAAGCTGAAATTTTGTGAGAAAGCTTCAGGCATCTGGGCCTGATTGCTCCAAAGCAATAGGAAATTTATGTTAATGTTATCAGAAGCTCCTAATCCTTGTTCAAACAGCACTAATTCAGATTTTAAGATTCTGGCATTCTCCTTTGTTCCCACTTTCCACATTACCTTCAATTTTGTCTTTTTGGCTTGACTTTTTTTAAGCTTTTCTTACCAAATTAGAGGATTAACTACCACCAAGTAAGTTATAAAAGTTTGTCCAACTGGATTTTAAAAGTCTGAGCAGTACAAACTTTGAAGATACTGATGTCATTGATTAAATTATCTTGCAGATGTTTTCTTGGTATCCTGTGAGACTTCTGGTTAGAGAATGAGAACTTATTTTTGTTTGTTGACATTTTCAGCCATGGAACAATGAATGGCTGGCACAAGGAGTCCGATATTGTTTCTCCAAAAATTGTAGGTCATCTTTATTGTGACATCTTTATAATGAGAGCTCAGCCATAATATTACATCCAGTGGGTATATTTGGGAATGATCTGAAATGAACTGAATCTATTCTTCATTAACTGAAGCCATCAAAAAAGTGAAATATAACTTTTGCACATGACTGCAGCAGAAAGAAGATAATATAAATGTCTCACACAAATTAGCCTACGTCTGTTAGAGTAAGGTCTGATCCAAAGCATTCTGAGATCAGGGGAAAGATTGCAATGGGTTTTTAAACCACACGTGTAGAAAGGAAACAGACAGAAGAGTAAAGATTCCCCCCACATGGGGATGGAAGGAAAAGGACTGAAAGCATCACCAAAGGTAGATTATGGCTTTTCAAATATTTTTCCTTGTTTCCCTCTCTTCCTAATTGTATAGGTTTGCTGTCTTTTAATAAATGTAATAGCTTATGTGATTACACTTTTACAGACATCAAAGACATCTTTTTTGTCTTTTCTCCTTGGCTACCTTATAGGCACCCTGGCTCTTCCTTGTGTCCAAATTCATCTCATAGGAAAGAGGTAATACTTGATTTTTCTTAGAAATACTCTTTTATAAATCTTTTTCTTAGAAATACTCTTTTATAAATCTTTTTCTTAAATAAGGATAACTGTGCACTGTGTAAAAAGTCTTAGGTTTTGGTTGCTCAGTCAAATAATTTTCCTTTGCTCTCTCTTACTGTCATGGAAAGAAAAATAAGTACTTTTAGAGGTAACCTCACTGTTACCTCTAAAAGTACTTATTTCATTCATAGTCTGGTTTCCTCTTTAAGCATGTTACTGTGGAATGTTTTGTATCAGCCTGAGTTACAATGCCTGCATTAGGTGGGTTTTATTTTCTGATGTACTGATATGATGCTGCTGTTCCAGAATTCACGCCAACTTGAATTTGTAGCCCCATGTTCATCCATATCTGTGGTATGAAGGATGTGGAAAAGAGAAAGAAATAATCTAGAAATATTTTATGCTAGCAAGTAAAATTTTCCCTACTTTTCACCTCACATTTTATTACACATTCCTTTGAAATATGCCGTCCTAGAAAACTCTTTTCAGACTGACCATATGAAAGTTTGGTAATATCTTTATGTTTCAAGCACTCATGGCTGCAGAGTAAATTTTAAATGCATGACAGTGTGGGCATGCAGGAGACATTCCTACATATGGGGGTTTCTTGTTTGACCAGCAGAAACATCTCTACTGCTAAAACATACATAGTTATCTATAGATTTGATATAGAGCTTGAATATAGGTTGAATAATCATCATTGTAATGTATATATATATGTTTCCTAAAAATGTAAACACTTTTAGAGCTTTTCATCTCATTTAGCTTTAGCTATATAGACTTGAGCATCCAGTCAAAGCTTATCCTTTCACCATGCTATTAATAAGAAAATACAGCTGCCTGAAGAACACAGCTTATTCCATCCTTAAATAGGTTTCTAAGACAGGCACTCTGGTATGGCAAGTCATCTTCTGCCATCTCTTTACACTGAATATGGAAGAAATGTCCCTGATTCACTTTACATTGTTGCTTATCTGAGCTGGTTTTGGCTGAGACAGAGTTAATTTTCTTCAGAGTAGCTGGTCAGGGATATGTTTTGGATTTTGCTGGAGACAGTGGTGATAACACGGGGATGGTTTTGTTATTCCTGCCAAGGGCTTGCACATTATCAAGGCCTCTCACCCCACCCCATCAACGAGGAGGCTGGGGTTTCACAAGGAGCTGGGAGGGGTCACAATCAGGACAGCTGACTCCAGCTAACCACGGGGATATCCCAGACTATATGGTATCTTGCTCAGCACATAGAGCTGGGGGAAGAAGGAAAGCAGGAATGTTTAGAGTGAAGGTGTTTGACTTCCCAAGTCACTGTTGTATGTGATGGGGCCTGGCTTTCCTGGGGATGGCTGAACACCTGCCTGCCCATGGGAAGTGGTGATTAAATTCCTTGGTTTGCATTGCTTGTGTGTATCGCTTTTGCTTTACCTACTAAACTGTCTTTATCTCAGCCCATGAGTTTTCTCAATTTTACCCTCCTGATTCTCTCCATCATCCCACTGGAGAGGAGTGAGCTGTGTGGGGCTGAGTTGCTGGCTGGGGGTTAAACATGATACTATTGCACTCAGCTTGTACTATTTAAAAGACAAGCAGTCATTTTAAACTAATCAGCAAGATTTCTGGCTCTGTCTGGTGTCCTGCAAAAGATTCTTCCTGAAGAAAAAGGTGTAGATGAGTGTTGAACTGCATATTTGGCACTTTTTATATCTTTTGTTTCTAGTTTTGTTTACTAGTAAAGCAGACGTGAATGAACCATACATTGACAGTCATTATTTCTGGAGCCAGGTCGTATCCTTTTCCATCAAACGTAATATCCTGCCTTCTGCCAAGTGGCTGCAATGCCATCTGCCAGGAAGGGAGAGATAGGGTGGGTTTTTCTCTCTGCCTTCCAGGGTTATTCCTGTGAAAAAGGCATGTGACTCAAGTTGTAGGATGACTCAAGCTCTTATGGTCTTTTTGGAGTCATCCCACAATCAATTTAATGTGTCTGACCCGAAGACAAATGTCTCCTTTTGTCTGCAACATCACCAGCAGTTTTCTAAACTTTGGCTTCTGTTCCATATGCCTTGCAAGAGATTCAGAGATCTGAGCACATGCTGAAAGCAAAGAGCTCCTGAGATTTTATTCAATTTCCACTCTTTAGATGGGGTATGATTCTGGACATTGGCTTTCCCTCAGCATCTCTACATCTCTGTTTACAAACAGGGGAGGCTAGGAGAATTGGGTAATGCCTGCAAAGTGCTGTTTTAAATAATAAAAATAATGAATTTACTCTTGAGGGGTTACTTTATAGGTCAGCATATAATGTTATTTCTTATCTCATTTAGCTCCTAAGGACTGAATATTTGTTATTGTTTCAGAGAGATTGCTCTCCATTTCTGAGTGGCATACACACCTCTGTGAATACACAAAGATTTTCTACAAAAGAGATCTCATTCAGATCATTCTCAGTCTTAGAGTAAACAAACAGTATTGCTTTTCTAATTTTCCAGTAAAATACATTACTTGATATTTGGCGATACATTACATTTTCATTGCATTAGATTGCTGGAAAAGAGGTACTTTATTTGCATGCTTTTATCTTGTGGGGGGAAGACAGAGAAAGGAAATGTAATTACACTGGGTACTTTAGTCTCCTAATTAGTTTCACTGGGTCTTAGATTTAACTCTTACATTCTGTTGAAGTTCATTTTTCTTCTCTTTCCTTTTATCTTGTTCTCTTTTTTTGTTTCTGGAGGCAGCCCCTGATGGCTGGCTGTGGCTGTGTGGCACCCACTTTTCCCACAGCACCAGAGCAAATACTGCTCCCAGCCTGTTACCTAGCATATTCTGAGACTTGCTAGGATAGGCAGACAGACTCTGCCTCTAAGTACCACCATTATGGGTCTAATTTGCTTGAAGCCACGAACAGGGCTGGCCCAGGGTCACTGGAGGTGCGCTGTGTATTGCTGAGGTGACTGCATGCTCTCAGAATTCACAGACCATCATTTCATGAAATGTTGGCCAGCTCTGCTGCATAAAGTATTCATGAAACAGTAAGAGAAAACACTTCACAAGGGCAGTGATCTTCAGCTTCTTTCTGGAATTCCTCTGAACTAATACTGTAGTTTCACTGTCATTACTTTTTTTGTAGCATTTGTTATAATTTCTTAAAGGTAACAACTCTTTAAAATCCTGAATTACAGACCAGATCCCTTTTAGTAAACAAAAATGCAAAAATGAAGGCGGAGTCACCACTTTATATACCTAACTTAGCACTGATAGTGAGAGAATTCATTAGAGTAAAATAGTTAATCTCTGAAGTCCTTCCTTTAGTCAGTGTAGAGAGAGTGGCTCCTTTGCAGGGAAAAATTTTAATTAGACCCCTTCTCCACATCACCCTGAAGAAAAGCATCTGTCTCTCCTCTCTGTCCACTGAGCCTCAGGAGGGAGCTGGTTTAGTTTGGCACCTGAAGTGAGGGTCAAGGCTGCTCTCCAGAGTCTCTGATGTGCAGGGCACATAAATTAAAATCATGAGAAGTTGTAGTAAGTGGTTGATAGACATACAGGATCAGGGAGGATGAGAGTGTTACAGCAGTAAATTCACCGTTAAGGGTAACCAGTGGGGACATTGCAATTCATATTGGCATTACTTACACTTAGAGAAATCCTTTTGAAAAGGAAAACTAGCTTCACTTTTTCAAAGTTTGCTTTCTTTTTAATTAAAATAAATGTTTCTGGCTGCCTTATTTATCATTGGCTGTAAAAACCACCCTCTGTCTTCTCAGTCTGAACTTTCTGTAGTGGCTAGCTTGAATAAAGAGACAAATTTGGGAGTTCAAAACAGTGAAACTTGTGTCTCTCATAAAAGGTGTCAGGCCAGACCAAATTAAATAGCGCTTTGACCTACTGGTTTTAAGTTTACCACTAGAGTGAATATACTCTCATCTTAAGGTACTTTAAAAGCGAAGTCAACATAGCTAGGTTAAGAAGTGGCACAAAGAATGGACAACAAAATTGGAAAATATATTTTGCTTTATAAATACAGTGATTTGGAGAACTCCATATCATATGAAGAAAATCCATCCAGAAATGTGAAGTTAGGACTTGAAAATTTCAAAATTTTTGGTAGCCTTCTGTCAGAAATTTGAATTCTTAGTGGTATCTACCCATCAGATGATGAAGTTACAGATGAATATATATTGGCATATTTTTAATATTAGGCATTTCAAAAAGTTAACATGGTAAAAGTTACCAAGATGTCTTTTTAATTATCTTCTACAAAGGCACAAAACCAGTTTATGTAGTTTACATAACTTCATTTCAAAGGCTTTGTCATACTTCCTAGGCAACTTTTTCCCTCTTTAGGTACTGGAATCATAGAACCATATAAACTGGTGATTCTTGGGGGAAACAGGAGCTATTTTTAGTAGCTGATTGTATTCCAAAGACGACTCTTCTCTTGCCAAGAAAAAAGAGAAGGGCTCTTTCAAGGTGCTTCAGAGCATGTAAGTTTAGCTTTCCAGTGCCAAAATTATTTCAAGATGAAAATTAAAGTTTTTAGTTTCATAGATGCATTTGAGAATGCTGCTCCTAGTTTAATGCACAGAATTGCACATACCAAACCCTTTTTTACGTCAAGGAGTAATGCAAACAAGAACTTAGGCAAAGTCATTTTTAAGACATTAACTGTGTCTGCTAATAATTTTCCATTCTGAAGAATGAAGAAATATATACTCATCATAAGCACGTACAGACATCTATTCTCGGGAAGAGATGGGGAAGGCAATCTGCTTTTGATTATGATCAAATATCACAACTTATGCCACCACACACCACAAACTGCAAAACATTTGAACCATTTGAAAGCAATAATCACAAATCTAAGGTGAATTTAGGAATTTCCCTCCTTTCCACGTATGTAACCATTCCAGGAAACTTTCACAGCAGAGGATTTAGATTTGTCCATTTTTTCCTTTGAGGGTTTGGTGAACACATTTCATCTTGAGAAAATATTACCACAGATGCTATGCATACATTGTCCAAACATACTTAATTTTAGGCAGCAGGAAAAGCAAGAGAATATAAAACCATCATAGGATTCACAGTAGATATTCTCATATGGAGTTAAGCATCCTCAGTTGTTCCTAATTTAGTAGATCTTCAGTTCCTAAATTCATCAATGCTTATGCACCTAGGAGAAGCAGATGCATTCTGAATGCAGCAAAAATAGTTCTGTCATTATTCTAATGCTACAACAAGCAAACTTGCAGCACAATTTTAATATGTAAATATAAAAAAAAGAAAAGGGGAATAAAGTTCTGTTGATACAAACTGGGGTACTGTATTACTAGGTTTTTTGTCCCAGTCAAGCTACAGGAATTTTCCAAGTAGTGTCTCTGTTCTCATTCTGAACATGGAAGAGTTATTCAGGGTAGATAATACACAGACACTTTGGGCCTTATGAATATTTCAAACATTTGTATTTTCAATTATGTTCTTAATTACAAAACAAACTCAGCAACATTAATTTTGAAAGGACTGCATAATTCTTGGATGTATTTCTGTACAACTATCTCAGTGAGACATCTGCTCAGATAAATATTTCTCAAAGCTTTCCCTTAAATCTAAGCTGGCAAGGTGGGCAGAGTATGAGCTTTGATATTAATTAAAGCTATCTGAACTAGTTTACAAAAAGCTAATTTCTCTGCCTGTATGCAGCCTGTATTTCCTGCTATGCTTTGCATTCCTTTAAACAAACTGTATTACCAACACTCTCTAATCTGTTGTTCTCCTAGAAAATGTGTGTATTTAGAAAGATTAATCAGAGATACAGTGCTGAAGTCCCCATCGTATTGTAATGACCTGCACCTCCAGGTAGTGTTGCCATACATAATTTTATCTGCAGATTTCTATCCTCCATGTATCAGATTCAAGGCTTAAAGTACTGATGGACATTTTTCAGAAAGCTTTCTTGCTGAGGATCTCTAGTTTCAAACTTATATTGAGAGCAAGAGTTTCCTTGTGGAAAACAGATGCATGATTTTTTTTCAAATATCATTTAATAAATATGCATGAAGAGTCCTGAATTTTTAAACATAGTGGCATGTAATAAAAAGACTACGTTTGTTTTAAATGAAGATCTGAGAATACACAATTAATGTAGAATTAGTGAAAGGGTACTTAGGTGGGAGAACTTATAAGGACATGGATGAAAAACTAAATTCTGGGTGGGTTTTTGTTTCCTAAAAAAATTGGAACAAGATTTTGGATTCTCTGTCATACTTCCAATTTTTTTTTTTTTTAAAGCTTTTTTTTTTTTTTTTTTTTTAATAGCAGTAATACTTTGGTTTCCGGTAACTAGCCTGATTAATTCACAGCATTGGACCCTACTGACTTATATTCTCCCCTATTATCACCATTTTTACTGGTTTGGCCAATATTCCACTATAGATGAATAAATGTATATGGCAAAACAAAGTGAATTATTAATTAAACTGTTCTCTATGAGTTTATGCATCTATTCAGTTACTTTTCAGCAAAAACATTCATAGCAAATTTAAGATGAAATAGAAAATACAGAGAAACATTACTTGGAAGGGCTTTCCAACCCAAGAAGAAAAGCCATATCCTGTGTCTTGTCTGAACAAACATGTTTTGACAACATAAAATTTCTGAATAAGCTATCAAAAAGGGAAAGTAGTTATTAAATAAATATGAACAACAAATATTTCAGGAGTCCATTATCAGTTGAAAAATTTCAGAGATTAAATACAAATCGGGTAAATAGTGTTATTTATGAAGACCTAGTTACATATTAGAACTTCGTTAGGGATTTTCTATCTATCCTGTCTGTTTCCACTACTTCTGTATAAATTAATCTTCTTCCTCCTTGCTGATGCAAACATGTCTGACAGCATTTCCCTCACGTACTCCCCTTCACACCCTGCCTCTTTCCTTTCTAAAGACACACTAGAATAACAATGCTGCTTGAATAGCAAGGCACTTCCATTATGTGCTTACAAAGATAGTTTTCCTGACTTTTTTTGTGACCAGAACCATTGAAATGCTCTGAGTAGATTCTGATTCTGAGTAGAACACCTTGTGGTACTCTAATTTAAGGTGAATAAATTACTGAGCAATATCTATATTAGCCAGGAGTAGTTGCAGTTGCTGTTTTAGCAGCTCTTTTCTTCACTTCTCTAAACCAAGAATCAGTGTTAAAAGATCATTTGTTATGGAAAACAACTTCAAAATTATTCACACTCTCTACTTATTCCTTCCAAGAATTTGCTGGTCCCATTACTGTTACAGTCTCTGCTTGGACGATGAGTACTAACTACACAATGTACGTTTCACTGACAATTCTGTGCTAAGAATATGAAAGCTTGTTCTCTGCCCATCCTTTCTATTATATTCGTAGTCTCCCAAAGCAGAGTATCCTTTCCCAGCTGCTAATCAGCTGGCACAGGCCCTGTCATTTCACAAGACTTACATACCGTCCTTTAGCCCATGCATGGCAGACAAGTTTTGCCCACATGCAGCACATGCTCAAATCATCAGGGTGCAGATATCACCCTGCACACCATACCTGTTCTCTATAAAGGAAATTAGGCACCCTGGGAGACAGTGCCCCACAAGTGGGAAGATATGTGAGGCAGCACACAGGATGATCAGTGGTGGGTGCAGAACATCCATGGTACACAGTCATTTTTTACAGGGACCTCTGGCCATCCTCTATGTCCATCCCAGTGGAGAAATGAGCTGTCACCACCTTATGAACCTTTGCTGCCTCTGGCTGTCCAAAGGTTTCTCTGGAAATCATCACAGCCAGCACTGTTTGCCAGTGAATCTACTGCACTAGATACCTCAACATACTCTGCACTCCAGAGTGATATAAAAGGGCAAACCTTGGTTAAAGCATCAACCTCTGTGTGGTCCATATTCCATTCTTCATCATGACAGATGTTACGTACTCATTTCAGTTAGTTGAAATTACTTCAGCACAATCACAGTCTCTGCTCATTTCAGTTCTTGATAGGCCTTGGAGAAGTGTGCGTTCAGCCACCTGACTGAAGAACAGTCAGGAGGGACTTGGGCAACATAGTCCTTAGTGCTCACTGGATTGTCAACCCTTGCTCTGCCTTATGCTTGAGAATGCTTACAAGACATTGTGACAGGAGATCCTTCAATAACCTCATGTCTTTGGTCTCTGTACTCACACCACCTCTGCTGAGATATCTGCACATCGCTGTAGATAGCAACTTCTATTTTAAGAAAGGATTTAACAGAAATCTGAACTATGTGTAAACTTTGCTTTAAAAAAAAAAATCAATTCTTGGGAAGAAGAAAAAGCATGCAAGAAAGCTGTACAGACTTTGGAAAATCAATAAAAAGTAATGTGAGGGGCAATGTATGGTGTCTTTCATCTCAGCCAAGGCAGATGGCCTGGGCATGGCACCACCACTGTGGTAGGCACCTGCTTGGTGTCACTGAGGATATATCTCTGGCACCATTCCCAATGAGGTGAATCCCTCTTTGAGGTGTAGAATTCTCAGTCAGGAACAGAGCTGTATATCCCATGAAGGTGCTGCCTTTCTTCCTCTCATCTTCAGTTGATGCCTTGAGCCACTCCACTCCCTGCCACAATCACCTTCATAAAGAAGAAGAGGTTTTACCCCTGTACTCGACACTGGTGGCGCTGCACCTCAGATCCTGTGTTCAGTTTTTGGCCCTTCATGACAAGAAAGAGAGGTGCAGGAGCATGTCCAAAAACACCTGAAAGGAGGTCATAGCAAGGTGAATCTCAGACTCTTCTTCCAAGTAACAAGTGACAGAACATGAGGAAATGGCATCAGGAAATTGCGCCAGGCAAGGTTTAGATTAGGTATCAGGAAAAATTTCTTCATGGAAAGGGTGGTCAGCAATGGAAACAGGATGCTGAGGTAAGGGGTGGAGTCGCCATCCCTGGAAGTGTTAAAAAGCATGTGGATGTGGCACGTGGGGACATGGTTTAGTGGTGAACATGGCAGTGCTGGGTTAATGGTTGGTCTCAATGACCTTAGAGGTCTTTTCCAACCTTAAGAGTTCTAAGACAGCCTAGAAGGATTCTAAGACATGCCCAGTAGGTCATTTAATGTGGGCTGCAGCTCTTATTGTGAGCTGTTTTCCAGAGCTATTTCTGGCTCTTCCAGGCCAGCCTCTAGAGTAACACTGTGGTTGTGCTAAGACCAAGAGATAGGGTAACACAGCATGTGTGAGTGGGAGAGGGTGGACACAGAGAGTAGTCTGTGGCAGCAACAAAGTTCTCCAGGTGGGATGAATTCAGGAACAAATTTTTTTTTCCTAGATGCACTTTTTCCAGAAGCATGTGGAAGAAATGCACTGCTGCTGCCTAGCTGTGAAGCACAGTGTCATTTTGAAAGATGATGACATCCTCAACCCGGTGGAGTGCTCAGCTGGGTTGTTTGCTGCATGTTTTGCAGCTTATGTCTATATGTGTCAATGGGAGGTCTTTGCTATCCTCACCCTTCTCTAACAGTGTTGTTGTTGCTTTTCTTTTGAAACTGAGGAGACTAGTACAAGACTACGTATCCTAGATGAAATCACAGCACTGACTTTTATCAGGGAATTACAACGTTCTCTATCTTATTTATTGTTTCTTTGCATATGCAGTGTAACATCTTCAAAATTTTTGACCACAGAAGCACACTGAGTTTTCTGCAGTGATAACCTGGTGCATTTCTCATTTGAATGCAGTTAAGTTTTCAGTTCTGTGAATTATTTTTTTGTTCACATCCAAAGTTGCATTGTTTTGCATTTTAGTTACATTAAATAGCCATTTAATATTCCTAATAAGAAAATAGATATTCTCTGCTGTGTTCAAGGAGATAATTTATTATCTGTGTTTATTGTGTTTTTCTTTGATCCTGACTGCCCTGTTCAACTTTATCCCTTTTGGCAAACATAAGGAAATCCCGAAGGACAGCATCAATTATAAAAAGAAGTGACTCCTACTGCAAAATGTGTGTTGCTGAAAACAGTGACAGATATTCTGACAACTGATATGGCTGTGCTTCCACACAAAGAGAATTGATCACTTCATGCGACTAAGAGTGGATGAACAAGTACTTACGACCACCTGGAATCTAAAACTGAAGACACATCAACATCAGAGTTGGTATGTTTACTGACATCTCAGTAGGATATCGAAAACTGATATTCAACTGTATTCAATTAGTCTACAGTCTCTTAACTAGACTGGAGACTTTTCTTGTACCTATCACCAGAACCTACACATTCTGGGAGGAGCAAATTAGCTAACACTCAAAATGCTAATATATATATAAACATTATATATATATATATGTGTATATATATATATATATATATATATATGAAAATATATAAACCCTGCATTTAAATAGCATGTATCTGACTCAGCTGAGTTTGTTTTATAAAGCCTTTTTAATTTCATTTCAGTGACTATTCACCCAAAACATACAAAAAGACACATTCTTCGTTTTTATTTTTCTGAACATATGGAACAGTGGCTTCCTCTCTGAACTCTTAATTCCTGAGCATTGCTTAAAGCTGGGATGGACACACAATTTACAAACCTGAAAGGAAAGAAGAAAGGTCACTTCCGTGAAGTGCTTTACCCCTGGACAATCTTAGTAAACGATGGGTTTCTACCCTTTCTATGAAATTAGTCTCCCACTTTTTAACTTTTTTAGTTTTTTAAAAATCTTTTCTTTCCTCATTATCTAAGCTCTGCAAATATATCTTCAGGATTTTTAAAGTATCTTTTAATTTTTTTTTCCATCATGCTCAGCTGTATCACAGAAAATGTTTTTTTAGACAATGAAATTCATAACTTTCCATGGCACAATTGCCCCAAACAGCCTATAACTCCCTTGCATTTTATCTAGCCAGACAGCCTGACTGATTTATCTCCTTTTCTGAACATCTAATTATTTTGAGAATGTACAGCATCTCTACTTGTCAAGTATTAGCTCTCATTTTGGTTTCATTTAACTTCTGGAACTCCTCTAATAATATTTTCAAGTATGTCTTCAATCATGTTCAGAAACTTTCTATTTTTGCTCATTCTTTCTCTGAAACTAAAATTTTACATAGGTGAAAAATCTCTACAGTTTTTACAGATGAATGATTTTTTAAGGGGAAAACAAAGTAAAGGAGATTAACTTTTCAGAATTATAACATTTATGAGAGCTAAAATCCCAAGCAGGGAACACTGCATTGGTTTTATGAAGCAAAAATGGAAATACGTATTGCAAAAAAAAAAAGAAAAGAAAGCAAAAAGGGAAAGAAACAGACTCAGAAACCTGCAAAATGCTTTTCATAATAAATTAGGATCTTACAAGTGGTTTAACAAAAAAAAGGGTTATAGCAATATATAGCATGATCAGGGAAATGAGTTGGTTTTATTCAGAATCATGTCATGAATTACATGACTGTATTTGCTTTTGTTAGTTAAGCTTACCTGTTTGAGACATCTGTTCATGAATCTGATGGATGATGCACATTTGTTGAAAGGGACTAGGTGATTGTCTTTGGCTATTGCTAAGAATCATGTTTAACAATTTCTACTGAAATTCCTAACAGTGTTTTAAAATTTTGAGCTGATACTTAACATGCTTACTTGCAAAGGTTCATGTTTTGGACTGGCAATTAAACACGGTAATTATTGCAGATAAAGACTCACCTAAGCTCTTCATTCACTCTTGTATTCCATAAAAGAAGGAGATATGCACATATCTTTCTTTTCCTCCAGTCATACACGTAGAAATCAAAGCAAAAGTAACATAATGAAAACCAAATTATGCCAAATACAAAAATCAAGCTGGTATTATAAATCATTGAAAAGTCATTTTGAGTTCTGATTTTCTATCAAAATAGACAGACAGCTAGAAGCTTTTTGCCTAGATATGTAACAGATAAATTTGATCAGGCTGACTCCTGAGTTATGATTCATTTGATAAAATGCAGGCAACACCTTGCACATATTCTGAGCTGGTCACTTTTGGGTCTCTCCATCGTTACTGCAGAGAAATAGGCACTGGGATGGTAAAATATGTCTTTTCCTGAAGCAGGTACCTACATCAGCTTGGACGAATCACACTTTGACAGTGTTTATTTCTCCCCATTGAGTGTAACTTAGTCTTCAGTGATGTGTATGGATGCAAATGTTCTACACTGAAGCTAAAAAAAAATCAAATGAAACTGAATTTAATTTTAGTCTGCCTAGTCTTGTGGGTTAATTTTTACCACCTAAGATAGGCTATACCAGTATAGCCTATCTTAGCCAATATTAGCAATGAAAGCAGAACATACATATTGAAGGTTTATTTCTATAGTTTTTAATACAGAAGTAGTTCAGGTACAGTCCAAATAAATTTAAACTGAGGAATATGCAACTTCACTCTTTAGAATTATTGTATTTCAGAAGGATCAAGTTAAGACTTTAGTGGTGTCAGCCAAAATGAACCAAGAGAAAAGAATGACGTCTTTTAAAAACAAAAGGCCACCCGAAAATATGTGTCCTGTCCATGTTGTGTTGTCTGTAGGACTTGGGAATTTTTGTGTGTTTATTTTGTCCTGTGTGCAATTTTAAAAGAAACTTGTGTCCAAAGGTAATAATAATAAAAAAGCAATAAGCAGGATATTAATTCCACTGCATAATACTATGCTGGTTTTTAAATGGTGTGCATTGCTTTATTTGTGGTTTGGGGTTTTTTCCATTAATATGAAACATTTTCAGATATGAAAATATATATAAAAATCAATAGGGTCAATATTAATATCTTTACAAAAAGATAAGAAGGATAATACACTACAGAATTAAATTTGAAAATTAAATTAACTTGTGTATTTTCATTTGTTTAAAATGGCCTTACTTTACAAAACACAAATTCTTATTTCCTACAAGTTTATTTTCTCAATATGTAGGTTATCTGACTTGTAGTTCTGACTAACAGCACTACATTTAACATACAGGTTTTAGTATCTTAAAAATATCAAGACTATAGATAGCCTGACGTATTTTTACCCTAATCTTGGGAGTTGGCAAATCAAATATTTCTGTGATCAAACTGATTATTCCTGCAGATCCTCCTTAAGTTTTCATGGTGACTCAGACCAATTATTTTTTTGGAGTAAAGTTTCCAGAATATCTCCGTAGATTATGAGTCCTAGTTTCATTTTCTAATTTCATTTCAGAATTAGTATTTCAATAGGCATGGAACTTTTATGCTATAAAATCTATAAATCCTGTCTTTTGGTGGGGTGGCAATAGCTACAGGTTTTCAGGTCCAAGTCCCTTTTTCTTCTGCAGTTACCTGTCTCCAGTAAATTCCAGATTTCTGGTACTCTGTCTTTAGACAGTATACTTTATTCTGCTTAACACATGTAGAAACTAGACTTGGAAAGACAGTAAGAATAAGACAGTCTGACAAGATATGACAGATATAAAATAAAATGGTATTTAGTCAAAATATTGCAGGGTGGGGTTTTTTCCTCAAAACTCAGCTGAAATTTTCAGTCTTATTCCTAGTGAATCAACATCAAATAAAACGCAGCAAAATAATAAATTATTAAAGTATTGATAACATGCAAGCTTTAAAATTTCTTGAAATTCCCCCATAAAATTTCTGTATCATATGTTAAAATCCAGTTTGTTTTAAGTGTTCTGGTGCTAGCCAAAGTTGTTTTAAAGTAAAATCAATTAGAAGCATAGGATGGTATGAGAGAACCAACAATACAGCTGCCTAACATTGAACTGTGTCTCTTGTAACAATCAGTCCTGACTCTGGGATCTGAGTAATACAGAGGATTATTTAACCATTCATTAAAATGGATTTAAAGGCAAATTAAAGTTTGGAGATCTGAAACGACTCATGCAAATGCTTATCTTACTGATAGACCTTCACTTTTCAACTTACAGTATAAATGAGCGTGATTTGAGGTATCTGGAAGTCTGAAAACCCACTTGTCAGTAATGTATAATCCATTATTCAATCCATGGGCAGGGAAATAATGGCTGCATATTGAACAGTCTTCAGTCTCCATAGGATCAGTGCTGCTTTTTACGGGAAGATATAGAACTTTCTCTCTCCTGTCATCACATAACTGCTCAGGCTCTAGTGCCTGTATGTTATGACCCTACCTGTATTTCTGCATGGCTAGCTTGAATGCTGTTTTTGAGAAGTGCCCATCCAGCTGGAATTCATTTAAAAAAAAAAAAAAAAAAAAAGAGGCAAGAGAACAATTTGAATTTCGTATTCCAAAACTATTCCCCTGGGAAATGAGAATTCAGAAGGTATTTGCAGTGATTCAACACTGGCTCTCCGTAAAGCTAGGCTAATGCTCATAGAATGTTCTTCAATGTAAATTTCTTTTGACAGGAGCCAGTGGCCTTGTTTGTTGGGGTGATAGGTCACAGAGGGGATTTTTGAAGAGTTGTACCTTGTCTGTGATATCATACAATATGTTGAACTGGCCTTAGCGGTTTTGAAAGTCCCACGTGGCTTTATTTGCACCTATATGGAAAAGACTATTGTTAAAATATGTGATAGAAACACAGTAGAAGAAGAATAATACTAATCAAAACAGTGCAATGAATCATTTCAATAAGAATTTGAGAATAATTGTTTTTTCTAGTATTAAGATTTATGAATTTGACTCAGTGGATAAGAGTTATTTCCTATCTCTAGTAAGAATCCAAAATGTGGTTTCAAATCCCAGGAGAAATAACTAATTTCCTGAATCCTAAAAGTCTTCTAGGTCTGACATTTTCAACAAGACACCTCTTCGCAGGCTTGAGACTTCCAGTTTAATCTTCACCAAGAAAATGTCTCTTAATTCAAGAGTCACTAGCTGCTAGTGAGCAGTTGTGATAAGCCTAATGCTCCCCTCAGCGGAAAGCCCATTCCTCATGGACCCAGACTTAACCATTTTAGTCCTGGTTATTATCCAAGCAGCCTTTAAATAATGACCTATAGGGAGCTGCTAGGCATTTTTTCTTATTTTTTTTTTTTTAACAGCAGACCTCACACAAACTCTGAAAATTCATTCTTTTCTTTGGAGCAGCTTGGTCCCATTATTTCTCCAGCTTCAGCACAATGAAAATACTTATATGAGCTGTCAAGGCTTATCTTTCGAATAACTCCTAAATACTTCACCACAGAAAAGTAAAACATGGTGACTAATACTCTAACATCTGTTGCACATTGTCATGCATCCTGCAGTTGCCAACCAGCTGAAATGGCAGCCCATTTATGTGTCAAGATTTCATCTGCTTCTCTGTAGTTCTAGGAAATCTAAGCTCCTACATCACTTATACTCTAAAAGATAAGGCTAAGAATCAAAAATTTTCTCTCTGGAGAAAATATGATGTGTACTTTGTCAAGTGCAAAGAGTTGATGTCCTGCTGTAAGCTTCTCTTATCTAATTGAACATTCAGTTATAGAAGCATTTACTAACAATAAATGACCAAAGAGAATGCCTCAAGATGTTCCTACTTTGATGGATTATAAAGCAAAGGAAAAAAGAAAAAAAATCAGCCATCATATTTGTTTGGTCTGATGAAATCAGTTTCTTGGAAGGATTTCTACAGCTAATAAGATACATGATTTTGAACATACCATACCACACTCCCCCAACATCAAACATTTCATGAAATAAAATGGTTTTTGTAAGAATAAGATCACAGCTGGCTCTGTTGTCTCAGCCTGATTCTTTATGCTTGAGTTTTGCACATATTATCTCTTGCCAGCGGAGACTTTGTACGGTAATTTCTAAAAAAGCCAGCTAAGTCCTTCTGTCTTACATGAAACTTAAAGAACTTATGCTATTCTATTCTATTCTATTCTATTCTATTCTATTCTATTCTATTCTATTCTATTCTATTCTATTCTATTCTATTCTATTCTAAAATAGAGTTGATGTTTCTTACTTTATGAAAGTTCTTCCAGTACTTGTTTGCCCCATAAGAAATCATGAGATGGTTTCTGAGAGTCAGTCTAGCTGCAGCTCAAATAATTTGGTAGAAGAAATTAATATAAATGCCCTAAAAATACACATGCACAACACCAGGGTGTACACAGAAATCTTCAGGTACCTAAGATTAGCACAGCTGCCTAGTGGCATTTACAAATACCTAAGTGATTAAAGGACCTAATTCTATTTGTCTAGCAGTACATACTAAATGAATAAATGACTTGTCTGCTTAGACCACTTCCGTAAATCCTGGGATGTATAAATCTAAATATTATATTTTAATTTACTGACATTTCCTATTGCGTAAATATTCCTAATAAAGTTGAATTTCCATACAGGTTCAGAGAAGACACAGAAGATGTGTCTTCCAGTCATAAGTTATTATGGAGACTATTTTATGAGGAAACCTTCAATTTCCTTTTACTACCCCCATCCTTTCTGGTCACCCCTCAGAAACCTAGATAATTCACTTCATTTCAAATGACTGTAGGATTCTTATTTTTGTTTTTTCTTAAAAGTACTCTTATTTATTATGATTTTTCTTTGATCTTCATTTTTATTTTATATTTTCTTTAACCTATTGATAGTTTTCTTTACATGGCAGAACCACACTGATTTTTTTTTTTTTTTTAATTTTAATATTTTAAAGAAAACCTGCTTTTAGATATACTGTCTTATACTAGGATCCCATCAGATCTTCTAAGCTAGGTCAGGTCAGGTTGGATTAATACTTGGAGCAGACACCTCAGAGGAATATCTAGGCCTCTTAGAAAATCTAAATCAATATACAGCACAGTACTAGAGGGCAATATACAACTAAAAGTGTTATCTTTTATATACATTGAAAATTGATGACATTTGTAAAATCTTATGACAGAAATTGTATTGATTTTTCATGCCTCACTTTTGCGTATTGCACTTAGAATCCTAAAATTTTTAAAACTTGGGCTGCCAAAATACAGTATTTCCTGTTGGGGCTGTGGCCAGTTTGACACACATCATCTCTGCCCCTCTACTTCCTCAGGGGGAAGATTGCAGGGGGATCTCTGCTGCAACGCCTGGAGAACCTGCACCCCCTCCTTCTTCATGGACTTGGTGTCTGCAGGGCTGTTTCTCACATATTCTTACTCCTCTCTCCTGCTGCAACTGCAAAGGGTTTTTTTCCCACTTCTGAAATCTGTTATCCCAGAGGCGCTGTTGCTGATGGGCTCAGCCTTGGCCAGTGGCAGATCCATCTTGGAGCCAACTGGCATTGGCTTTATCAGCCATCGGGGAAGCTTCTAGAAGCTTCTGCAGAAGCCACCCCTGTAGCCACTCTCCTATTACCAAAACCTTGCCATCCAATACAAAATCTCTTCTCCAATGTCAAATAAGTAGTAACTGACATTTGAGTACTCTAGGGTTTGCTTTGGTGATAAAATCAAAATTACAGAACAAAACTATCTCTTCTGTTTTTTACTGATTACTGTTGATCTTGCTTTCAGCAAGCCTAAACTGATTTGATACATGAATTATTCCTACTTAAGCTGTGAACACAGCGACTGGCCCAAGTATGACATTTTAGTACAGTTTCAGTGTAAGGTCATCTCTAACTGAGAAGAAATAAAAATGGTTGACCTATTCTAAGATTCTCTGTCATGAAAGATTTTTCCTGTCTTAAATGCTTAATAAGGAGGCATGCCAAAAGCCTCTCAAATCAGGTTCTTCTTTAGAGTACTATTTGCACCTCCTAGACACTGCTATGAAAGCTCATGTGGGTTTATTTTTATGGCAATGTGCACACTGCGTTGAAATATGGATTCAATGACCTAACTAGTTAGTGCCCATTAAAGAGGAATAGGGCTGTGAACACTGAAAAGTGTTAGCAGAGAAAATTTCCAACTTTCTGCCGCACTCTGTGAGAGCTCTGTTTCTCACAGAAACTATGAACAGTTTTGTAAGCAAAACAGTCTCTATCTTGCACCTGCAGCTGTTGTGTAATATTGTTATGATATTGTCTGGGAAAGTATACTGAAAGGTATTAGCCAACCGGTATGGGAGGCAGATGGTCGGTGACCAATGACCTTATGCCATGCTGGCGACCCAAGTTATATAAACTGATTTATAATTAAATAAATGGGTTATTATTGCTCCTGAACTTGTGTTGTTCCTCGCCGATTGTGCCGCTTACAGCGACATAGGGCATAACAACAACCAACTCTTCTGAATTGAGTCCAAATGAGATACTTCATGTCAATAATTCAGAACCCATCTGGTGCAACTTAAAATCCAGTTTATGTACGTACCTGCCCCAAGTACACCATAAGAATTAGGCACTGAAGGGTGAGATCCATGGAAGTCAGCTACCAGAAATGTGAGCTGCCTAAGTTTTCTTGTTGGAGGCTCCCTGTCCCTCTAAAGTCCCATATTTTGATCCTTGATGGTACAGAATTCAAAATGCCTAACCCCTTGGATCCTCTCCTAGAGTTACATGAACCCACTCTTATACAACACACAGCCAAGAATAGAGCTTCAAACCTTACTTGTTAAATATACCAGATTGGTATCTCAATTACAGCAGAATAGTCACACTGCCTTTTGTGGATCACTGTATATTTAGTTATTTATTTTTAAACAGTTAAAAAAAAAAATAAGAAATGCCTTACCTCAGAGTATTTTGGCTCCTATGATGTAAAGATGCTGTTTTGAATGAGCCATTCCGTAAGAACAGGCACATACAGTTCCTAATTTGGGTCTCTTACAGAACTACTCTACCCTAGGCAAGAGTATGCTGGAATATTTCCTCTTGCATTTTAGACAAGGCTTAACCTCCTGTCATGTTCTGCCAATGCCAATGGATTCAATATTTCTAGGTGTCTTGGGGCAACTTTATGATGTGTATCACTTACTGCCTCTCTATGCCAGACTTGAATCCTGTGCCTTTCTGTGTCTTTAAAACTGGGTGCGAGAGAAAGAAAAAAAACCATATGAACTTTTCAAAGCAGTTTGTGCTCCAAGGTCACGCTACTCCTCTGCATGCTTCTGTGGCAGCAAGAGCGGAGGAAGCACCCTTTCCTGCTTCTCAGCCAGCTTTCAGCTCTGTTTCTCCGGAGAGAGAAGGAGAGTTGTTTGTTTGTTTTGTTTTCCCCTGGGACTTCGGCTTCTTCTTCTTCCCTTCTGGAACTATTCAGAACACTAGAACTCACTGGGAGAACTTTCCACCAAGGCTCAGAGGGGGGCCACGTCGACCCAGCTTCAAAGAGGAGAAAGACAGAGACCACACCCAAAGAAAGGACTCTGAGAATTTACCAGGTTCTCTCCACAGTGAGAGGTTTTATTATTTAACATTATTCTTTTCCCATTGTGCATTGTGTCTGTTAAATAAATAAGTTTTCTTTCCTTTCACTTTCCTCTGAGGAAAACTTTTTCCTGAACCTGGTGGGGGAGGGGTGGCTGAAACCTGCCTTCTATCAGAGGACGTTCATTTTGGACGTTCTTCCGAATTTGTCTCAAACCAGGACACTAGGTGAGATCAGGTGAATTTCAATGGGGCTTTCAAATCAGTTGAGTATAAAATAGTTCAGGGCTGCCAAGGGTGCAAACACATAGAAAAAGCAAACAAAGGTACCTCAGAGGCGGCTAACTTTGGGATGGAGATGTGTGTTAATATTACAATTAGATTATGATGAACCAAGCTCATCTGAGGAAAATTATTTTGCCAAAGTTGTTGGCTCAGCAGCCTGACATCTATCTCCCTTCGGTGTCAGGTGCTCTGTGGGTTCTTAGGTGCAAAGTACCATCGAGCTCTCCTCCCTGCAAAGATTGCAACAGAGCCTGGCTGGGGTGTCTCCACTCTGCTCCACCCTCTGTTCTGTCCCCCTGAGCAGGTACTTACTGTTGTCTGGGGAATCATTGTGGAGCATGGCAACCGTGTTCCATCCAGGGAGTAGAAGCTGTATTTCACCCTGTAATTTCCCTTGTCATAACCTGTTAGGATGTGAATAGAACTTCTCCCCAGCCATTTTCCACATATGGATAAGGCTTCACTTTTTCTTCTTATTTGTCTAAAATCTGTATCTCAATCCACAAAGCCTATTTGTCACTGAAGCTTCTGTAACAGTGTTTTCTCCCTTTCAATCATGGGCATTTGTTATGCCAAAGAGAGGGATTTAGAGGGGTGCTGGCTGTGCTTTCCACCCACATGCCAGCACAACCCAGAAAGTCAGGTATTCTGGGACAGAGAGGAAAGTGGACTGCTCCAGGAGCTCCACGTCCATACCCGAACTGTATCCAGCCCTATTCACAACAGCATGAATATTTTATATTTTCATTCCTTACCACATTTTTACTTGACTTTTTAATTAGTACTTATATTTGTGTACCTTTTCATTCTTTTTCAGGCATGCATAGATCATGGGCAGCTGCACAAGTGAAATAAAGGCGGGTCATGAGGACTGTGACACAGTGAGTCACTGTTTATCTCTAAAAATACCTAAAGCCACAGAATTTGACTTCAACATTTGCTGTGCTCTGCGGTGAATATACTATCACTAGTCATATTTTCTGTGCAATGCTAGTACCAATTACTCTGATGAAAAGAATACAAGAGAATTATCTGAAACACCTGGATTAACTTTAACCTGTTGCTTGCTGAACCAAACTTGCATGCCTTTTATACCATCCTAAAGAATTGCTGTTTAAAACAATAGGATAAGAGCAATAATTTCTTCAGGAAACATTCTGTGAGCTTTCCTGGAAGATTATGATTCCTCAGACTTCTTTTTCAAGCAAAAAGAGATTAATACTGTCAAGATCGTAATGACAAAATAAGTGTGAAGCAAACTTATCTTGCTTGTGTAATTTATTGTTTATGGGTGAAAGAAATCAAGATTTATTTTTCATAGAAATATAGAATGGTTTGGGTTGGAAGGGCCATTAAAGACCATCTATTTCCTGCCTCCCTGTCATGGGCGGGGACACCTCTTACTAGACCAGGTTGCTCAGAGTCTCATCCATCCGGGCCTTGAACAGCTCCAGGGATGGGGAATCCACAACTTCTCTGGACAACCTGTTCCAGTGCCTCACCACCTTCATATGAAGAATTTCTTCCTAATATCTAGCCTAAACCTACTCTCTCTCAGACTAAAGCCGTTCTCCCTTGTCCTATCTCTACATGCCCTTGTACAAAGTCCCTACTCAGCTCTCTTGTCAGCTCTAAAGTAAGGGAGTACAATTCCACTATTAAGCACATCACTGATATGTAGGGAGGGAACATACTGCTGTTCCTTCAATAAGATATTGATTCAACATCACGTATCTACAGGATCACCATGTCTAAATTAAACCTAAGAGATTGACTAGTTTCTTAAAGCTCTTAAGGGACTCCAAGTCAATAACAGCAATGCTGGGCATTTGTATAGCACAAGATGTCAAGATACCTTATAGATATTAATTATGCCTCAGAATAACCCTTCCATCTATAAATAAGTTACGTAGCACATTCACTATTTAAAAGCCAACATCCACTTTTTTTTCAGGTACTGTATTCCTAGAGAGAAGATGGCAAGAGAGGAAGAAAAGGTGTCTTGTGAAAAGCTTTTAAGTTCCCCAAATCATGCTTTCTTCAAGGAAATTAGTATTTTCTTTAGTGGTTTTCTACTTCCGCATCTGTCTTTTAAAAAATTAGAAAAGAGAAACAAAATTAAGAAAAGGTAGAGGAAATAAAGTCATGATGGAAAGAAGAGCTTAGAAAAGAAAACAGTATTTCACACAAATACATAGAGATTTATGTCATTCATGGAAACTTGTTATATTTTGAAGGGTGATATATTTTGAAGGATCATAAGTACTGCATCCAGCTGTGGGATCCCCAGCACAGAAAGGACATTGACTTGTTGTACCAAGTCCAGAGGACGGCCACCAAAATCCTATTAGGGGAATGGAGTACATCTTCTGTGAGGAAAAACCAAGAGAATTGGGTTTGTTCATCCTTGAGAAGTCTTCAGGATGACCTATTTGTGGCTTTCTAGTACTTTCAGAGAGCCTCCAAGAAAGATGGAGAGAGACTATTTACAAGGACATGTAGTGACAGGACAAGGAAGATGGCTTCAAACTGAAAGACAGTAGGTTTAGGTTAGATATTAGGAAGAAATTCTTTACTGTGAGAGTGATGAGGCACTGGAACAGGTTGCCCAGAAAAGTTGGGGATGTTGCATCCCTGGAAGTGTTTAAGGGCAGGTTGGATGGGGTTCTGAGCAACCAGGTCTAGTGAAAGGTATCCCTGCCCACATCATCAGGGATGTTGGAACTAGATTATCTTTAAGATTCCTTCTGACCCAGGCCATTCTATGATTCTATAATTCTATAATAAACAGAAATTTTAAAATGAAAAAGTGTGTGTCTAAAATTTTACGGGTTTTCTAGTTAACCCTATTTATGAGGTTCTAGTATTTGTGAGGCTCTAGTACACACTGATGCATCAAATTAGTGTTTTTCTAATAAAATTACTGTCGGCTGAGCTTCTCAACAAGGGAGACCAGAAGCGGGATTGCCAAAGAGGCCACTGCTCCTAAATGCTGTGCCAGTCTTTCACCTACCTTGTCCAGTAATGACTGGCAGCACTAGAGCCAGAGTAGGATGCAAGACACTTCTTAGTGTCCTTCTTAAATCACTGGACTATTCTCTTCTGCATGGTCTTTTTGATTGCAAAAAAAAAAAAAAAGCTAGGAATTTATTTCAAGATGAACGCCTAATTTTATGACCTTTTCCTGTGTTGCCCCATGAAAGCCTGAGGTGGAAATCTCTTTATTTATGAACTAGACTGGGTTATAAAACAAGTATTGCCAGTTTCCCCTCACACTGGCATTCATTTCATGATTATTTTTTTCCCCCTGATATAAGAACTGCCTACACCCCTGCTCACCATGGCAACTGAAGAATCTAGCAGCAGACTCAGGGTAGGAAAAACATAAGGAAAAAAAAACCAACTCAAAAATATCCCCTGATACTAAAATTGATTTTGTTTTCACAGCAACACACTATGAAATTGCAAGAGAAAGGGAGCTATCTACCTATATTTCAGATGGAATCACCCAGCATGGGAGGAGTACAGAGATGCGTGTGTCTGTTTGCATGTTACACTGGAGTATGTTATGGGTAGGTGGCACTCATTTCCAAAGCATGTTTTGACTGTTGAGGGAGGATGAGATACTGACAATGACATGTTAGTGGATGTTTCTGTGGAAGAGAAGACACTCGTGTACTGGATGGAAAGCACAGCAATTTTGTTTGAAAAGTTTTCCTTCTGTTCCTGAGTTAGTGCAATGCACATAACCGTTGACAAATATTTATCAGCATGTCTATAAGCACCCAGAAAGAGGGAAGCAAGGTCTTTCAACCACTGTCAGAATGAAAACAGATGCTGATGTTTTCTAACAGCATAGTCAGATGCTATACAAGAATATCAGCCTCAGAGGTTATAGTTATTTAAAACAACAAGGAATATGAGTTTATAGGAGTAATTTCACAGAAATTACTAAAAAAAGGCATTTCAAAAATTACTTTGACACAAATATTAAATTAGTAATAATTAAAATTATATTAAATTATATTGTTATTTTCTAATCAGGAAAAGACATTAGAAATGAGAAAGGAAAAAGCAACATCATAATATCCCACCTTATTAAAGAGAAAGTAGCCTATATAAAAACTAGTAAATAAAAACATCAATGAAAAGTTTTCTTGATGTCTGTGGGAAAAAGATTTGATTCATATGATTAAGGAAAACAGTCTCACACACGTTAATCTAATAGCAGCAGACAGGATTATTGAAAGTTTTCTTGCATAAACTTGGTTAAAAAGTTTATTTTTTCCTAATGAAAGGACAATAGGTAAAATAGCTTTCCTTGTTTGTAATCAGTTGTAAGTGACTTGAAACTGAATTAAAAAAAAAAAGGAACAAATATCATTTCCCACCACATATTGAAGGTAAACTATTCCATATATTAAAAAGAGAGCTTTTAACATAAATGCTTGTATGTGGAGGCCAAAGCTCACAAACTCCTTCTGTGCCTACTATACCCACTGGAATACCATGTTTCTTTCCAAACACAGCTTTCACACATGCCTCTTGAAGAAGGAAAGTAGTGGTTGCCTGTGGATGCTGAAAAGCTTTGGTAGAGAAATCTTTCAGCTTTCTGCAGTGTTTTGTGAGAACTTTGCAGTTCTCACAGAAGCTATGAAAACATTGCTATGGGTTCTTGTAAACTAACTCCTTATCTTGCACCTGGGTTTGTTATGCAAGATTGTTACGGTTCTAGCTTTCTAATATTTTAGAATAAGTGTCTTAAAGCTTGACCAATCCCCTCAAGGGGTGGATGGCTGAGCACCCAATTGTCTTATGCCATTCAACACACTCTTTGCAAACCCTGTTATAAAAGAATAATTATAATTAATTAAACTACTACTGCTTTCCTCCTGAACTTGGCGTGCCATTCCTTGCCGTTAGTGCCGCTGACAGCGAGAGTTGCCCAGCTCTAGACCAGCACACAAGAGTCACGGATAGGGGATGCAATTGAATTTAGGGGCTGAGATGCAGACCTGTGTCTACAGTGTAGATGACAGTTGTCAAAAACCTGATGGTCATGGTTTTCTATTGCACAGAAATCGGAACAGGAGGTTATC
Organism: Struthidea cinerea; assembly: GCA_013397865.1. Taxonomy (NCBI): domain Eukaryota; kingdom Metazoa; phylum Chordata; class Aves; order Passeriformes; family Corcoracidae; genus Struthidea; species Struthidea cinerea. The sequence continues at coordinate 31,015 of VZTI01005564.1, forward strand.
AGGTTTGACAAGCCACAGAGTAATGTGCATGTGTTCAGAAAAAATTGGACCAATTTTTGTATGTTTTTGGTAACATTCAGCTTACTGTATTTCAATTTCATAAATTAGCTATTTCTGTTGCTATTTATTCTTTAATTTTCTGAGTTATCCTCTCTCATTGAATGTAGGTTGCAAGAAAATGAAGGACAGGATCGACAAAATACAGCAAGCAGATCTAATGCTACAGGAAATGGGGCCAGAGTTGAAGACAATCAAATTCAGATATGACTAAAACAGAGTAGTGGAAAAGTATGTATTGATAAGGAAAGATAATAGTAAAAATAATGAGGTAGCATTGTAAATTAATGACATGAAATATTGGTTAATTTTTTTTTTTTTTATTATTGAATACTTAAGTTAAAACCGCTTGGGGAATGACTAACCTAGAATTTATCTTCAGGAAGTTTTAGAACAATGTTCTATACCTCCATTTAAATTCTGCTGTAATAAGCAGTCCTGAGAGACAAAGGCGCTTGCTAGTCCTCAGATGTACAACCAGCTTAGAATACCAAGATAAAAACATTAAACTAGCTAGAGTTTGCATTTCAAGCAGTGGGAAAAAAGTAGAAGTGCTCCAGAAATAGTGCAAGAAGATCAGCTGAAGAAAGGCAATATAAGTTTGCCAAGAGACAACGGAGAACTGGAAAAAGGTCTCATCAAAAAAGTGCAAGAATGAAGACAGACATGCCAAAAATTGGAAGATAAAAGTTATTTTATTTATGCAAATAAAAGGAGAATAATGTGTAAATTGATGCCTCTCTGCAATTATCTTCATCTTCCTGACATTAAAGATAATCAGTGCATAGCACTAAAACTAAAATAATCATTTGCATCTGTGTTCAAGAAGCACAGAGTGGACTTGGAGGTTGGGTCAGCATCGGTAATATTGAAATCTCTGAAATGTTCATGAAACCTCTTTTCCTGATTTAGCAAGGGTTTGAAAGAGATTATTTACTCTTATGTATGTCTTACCTATCTTTTCCTTTTACTTGTTGTTTTCAGTTTCTTTTAATGATAACTTGTCATGGGAAGACAACTGCACATCTCAAATTTGTTTTGTAAACACTAAAGAAGCACTTAAGTGGAAGCACTTCTTTGGTTTCCAAAGGCACTGTTGTGTAATGAGCTGGTGTCACAAAGGTTTTAAGCATGCATACCTGCCAAGGAAAAATTGGACTTTTTAATTAAGATTTTCCCTATTATTTACCTAAGAAATGTAGTTCTTGTATTCAATCGCACCATATTTGTACTATGTCAAAAAGAAGCAATTCAATTTTTTATAACTATACCCTTTTCAGCAGTAAGAACTCTGAATTAACTCTCCAGTTTGATGTTCTAGGATGAGTAATGTGAAATATGAAGATTCTATGTTCTTTATTTCCATTCATCTGCAAGTACTTTCAACCACTTCAGCTTACTATTTTAATTCACCTTTTTTTTATTTTTAATTAAATTATCTGGATCAAGATTGAATTTGACATTCAAAATGAGTTGGGGGCGAGCATATAGAAATATACAACCAAACTTCCAAAGGAGTAGAATTTTATTTGGGAAAAGTTTATGAGAATTTGCCTCTGAAAGAAAGAAAAATATTTGCTGGAAATTTGCATTCCTGTTAGCCTTCTTTCATTACACAAATGACACCTCCAAATGCCTCAGGCAGGTATTTCTAATAGAAACCAAAGAAAAAGTGATAAAGAAATTTAAATCGAATAACATACTTTGGTAGAATATTTATAAGTGATCAGCAGTGTATTAAGCTGTAGAGAATACTCATCACAGTCACTCTGGCTTGTTATATTCTCTCATGCAGAACTACCTAACCCAAGGCTAGATGGCTCTGAAATTTGCAAGCAGGTTTCTGAGCATTAGACGGTGCATCTATTATCATCAACAGCTTCAGTATGTGAGTGTGCATATGTACTAAATTAAGCAAGGTGTTATCTGCAAGCTTTCTTATTTATAGACACACTTCTCTTCCAGGTTTTAAATTGTTTTATAATGAATGATACAAAAGAAAACAACTTTAGTACAAATGAACAAAGAGTGCGAGTCAATCCTTGCATGGCATGAATCAGAGCAACTACACTGAGAAACAGCACCAGCTGAGAATATACTCAAAAACATCAATGTTTTCATTCAGAACAATGTAATATCTCAAAACCTTAATCCTAGACTGCTTACATCCAACTCTTTGGTAATACTATTCCTTATGCCATAGTGAAATCTCATTTCATTAAAACAGATTATTTCAGGGTAGTACCTTTCTCACAGAAAAAAAGCCGAGCAGCAGTTCTAGCTTCAAAACCACCAAAACAGCTGACATTTTAATAAACAAAGCATGACTTTGGTCAAAATCAACATCTACAGATGTTGTTAAAATGCAGAATTCCTGCATTTTAAGAGAAATATTCCAAGGTCTTGGAAAGGAAAAGGCAAATTTGAACTGCTGATTGTTTTATTTTTACATTTTGGAGGCTTTGTGATGGGGTTTTTTGGCCATACCTCATTCACAGCCATTGTCCATAAATTAAGGTATTTTCAAAGGTTCCAACTTTCTTTTGAAGTTTTTTTTTAGTTTCTTCTTATAGCCTGAATTTCTTAGCATTCAGTAGTGGATTTGGAGAAGGTATTTTGCTTTAGTGTGGAGTTGCTATTGTAAAACATTTAATTTCAGTTTTATTGCTGCAATTCCATCCTGTGCTATGTTGAGTTGTTGTTTGCCAAGAAGCCAAGGACATAACAAACCTATTTTAGCTGGAAAAGTCCGGCAATAGTACATATCAGATCTCTGACAGTACACCAGAAATAACAGAAAAACGCACCCTCAGCAATAATCAGCCATTGCTGAGAACAGGATTATGCCTCGCCTTTGGAACTGTTCAACAAATTTAGTGAACATCCTGTAAAAACTTTGGCATGGAGTACTTCAAGAAGCTAGAGATGATACTGACATATGGGCAGCATCTGATGAAGTTATTTCCAGAAAATCTGAATGGATATTTTGGAATCGTGACTGTTAGAAAATATGCTTGATACCTAAGAGATCGCTCAGAAAAACAAAAGAGATTTAGTGGAAATATGAATTAAACAACCATTTCTCTATTGCTCTCTGAACATGACTAATTTCCATTTTTTTCTTATCCTTTCACCTAAACTGTTTTCTAATCACCCTGAAACTTGCAGTTCTAGCAGAATGATTTTTTTAGTTATCCTCCTATTAGTTGTAGTAAGCAAGAGGAAGTGGAGCTCTGTATTTAGAGGAAAACACTAACAACTGAATTATTGAAAAGAATTTGGGAGTCGGGGGACCCCTGCGTGATTGCTTGTTCTGGGTGAAACAAAAAATTAGAGATCGTTCGAATTATATCTGGTGAAAGAGGAAACTCAAAAGGAATGGTTATAACCTCTCACAGACCTGAGAGCAGCAACATGCCTACCTCTTGCGGCCCAACCTGCCCCAGTGTCTTCCTCCTCTCTGTCCAAATCCCAGGAGTCCATTTCAGCCCATCCCAGGCCATCATCCCCCGCCCCACTGATGCTCTTGGAATGCCCATCTCCAGCTCTGTCCCTGCTAACCCTGACTTGCTTACTGGACTTCTCAGGCTGACCTTGGACTTGACTGACCTTTTCAACTTCTCTGTCCAAGGAACACCTTATTATCCCAACCCTGGACCTGCATGGGATAGCAAAGCAAGTCCCCCACTGGATCCTCCCTGATAATAATCAGGAAAAGTGTTCTGAGGGACACCATGAAATGTCAAGAAACTAGCTGTACAGCTGGGAAACTGGGAGCAAGGCATAATAAGATAAGAGCATGAAAGGAGAAAGAAAGCAAGCAAGGGAGAAAGAAATCCATTTTCATCTTTGTTTCCATAGTTCTACTGTACCATTGCTGATACTGATTCAAGCTTGAATGGCTTCAGAGGCATTTCATCCAGAATGACATGTTTGTGGTTTGTAATTGCTCTTCACAGAGGAGAGTTAAATCAGATAACTATTTTACAAGCTAAAAATACTCCTTAAGATCACAAGCCTATAAAACAAAGATGAGAACTAAACTTGTGGAAAAGGAGAGAAGTCTGCAGATGAAGACTGAGGTTTGGAGTATCTGTTTTAGTTTTTCTGACCAATGAAGAACCAAAACAGGCTGTGTGGTGAACAATATTTATACACAATTGCTTCTATGTACAGCAAAATCTGAGGAGCTGGGGAGAATGAGACATAACTCTGCCTCTGTATAAAACAAAGCTGTGTCAATGCAATATTTTGTTTAAATAGTTCATAATTATTTTTTTCCTAAACCCAAAATATCATTACTTTATCTCTCCAGACAAAGCTGTTTTTCCAGACAATGAGAAATATGAATACAGACTAGGTCAGGAGCAAGCGGCTTTCCTCATCTTTCTGTGAGGTTGTGGTATCACAGAGCCTTAAACCTAGTCAAGCACTTTGTGTGGTCATCATCGAGCTTACCATCTTCTCCAGCTTTTCTTGAGCTGAAGCCACAGCCATTTCAGTGTGAGTGGAGGCAGCCATGTATTTAGCATAATTTGGTTGTCTGTGAAACAAAAGGGCGCTAATTCATCCTCTTTTACTAAAGGAGATTCATCACAGGATTTTCTCATTCTTTGATGGACAGGATTGTATGCAGAGACAGATCTTCAATTAGATCCAGCTGTCAGCTGTTCACCTTGCAGAAACTTTTGGGCAGCAATTATCACGCTGAAAATAGCAGTTTTCCTCACCTGTGCTTGGAAGTACTGTGGTCCAGGTGTTTAGCTATGCCACTCACAATCTCCTTCTGAATTGTCAAAATAAAATAAATTAATCAAAACCTCAATTATTCTCTGGGTTTTTTTGGAGCAAAAGTTAGGGATTTTTAAAGTTTGAGACTCTCAGTAATGATTGATTTTCTCTCTTAAAAAAGACACAGTAAGTAAGAAATGATCAATAAAACCTTTTTTTGTTGGAGTTGACCCAGTTGATATCACTGTTTGAAGCTCAAACTTGGACAGAAACTGAAATGTTTTGATAATTTTAGCAGAGTTTTGGTGCAATAGGTGCTGAATTTTAACAGCCTTAGGCAAAACTACTGGTCTTATTTAAATCTCTGCATAACATATTAAGGTCTGGGGCTTGTTTGGCTTTTATTAACTCATCTGCAAACAATTTAATAAATCCTTTATATTCTGAAAGATGGAAGTGAAAAATTTTTATGCCTAGAATTTTAAAACAATTTTTAAAAAATTGAATAATTTCCAGTGAGTGTGTTTTTAAACTTCAAAAAGGAGAATCAAAGGGCAAATCTTCCAGTGTTATAGACACTTCTGTGATTCACCTTCCGTGAAGACAGAGATCTTCAGGGGGTAATTAACTAACGAAAAGAAATGTCAGTATATATTGGGTATTACAAGGAAAAGGGCTTTCTCTTCTGCTGAAAAACAGCAACAATATCAGAGTCAACAGAGTCAACAATATCAGTTCTTTACCATGTAGTTTTGGGCTTTAAAACATGTTGCTGTTCCTTTATATTTTTCATTATTTGGAAAATCTACATTTATATTTCCTTACATGCAGGTAAGATATTCTCTCTATAAATAGAAGCAGATATTCATAGACATGATAATGGTGGATACACACATACACCCACATAAACTCTCTATTGCTTTTAAATTTTTTCTGTATTTTACATAAGATAAGATACAGAGCAGGTTAAGTGCCACCACGAAGTTGCCACACATAACAGCACAGCCTGAGGTACCTTTTATCTTTGGGTTTTGTTCATTCACTCTATAGGGCTTACATTTTCAGCAAGTGCCATATGGACAAAACAGTTCCTGGTAAAATTTTGGACAACAATTAACATAAGCACAGCAGGAGATTCCAACTGTTGACCCCTAAAAGGTGGTTAATCAACAACATATGGGTTTATTTATCCCAGCAAGGCCTTTTAATTAACAGTTCTGGAAAGTGTACTTTTTTATGAACACTTTGTTATAATATATTGAGAAAATTCTAAATAGTGCAAATGAAAATCCAGCTTGAAAGAAAATGACATTGTTTATATGAAAAAAAAAAATATCTGTCAAGAAGTCAGTGTGTGAGAAGCCCTAATTCTAACCTCAAGCAATGCTAGATTAACAGTTTTTGTGCCTGGAATCAGTTCTGAATTTATAAGAAAATCTCTAAAGTGCAGAAAGCTTGCATTTAATATTTACACTCATCTTTAAAAAACAAATGCACATTGTAAAGTTTATGTTTAGACTAAAAAACGTCAGTAGGACAGGAGCCTGGTTTGAGCCCATAACAGGTGAAGATACTTGATGATAAGGTAAGTTGAAAAGAAGAGAGGATGAAAAAATACATAGTGATGCCAAACTAAAGAGGAGAAGCAAACGTTAACAAATGGGCACACAGCACAGAATAAGTAAACACAAGAAAAGTAACAAACATTAATAATACCTCTTTATTAATGTAATGCAAATTATTTAAGGTAAGCCGGAGGTAAACCAAAAGCCTTAAGATATTGAACTAAATTATTTAAGGAAAACAATAAACCAAATTTTCACTTGGTGTAAATTGAGACAACTACTTACAAAAAACTGATTTACATGTGTCTTGAAAATGTAATCAGGTTCTTCATACTACAGAAATTGAGACAACAAAACAGAGAGTATTTTCTTTGTCTTTGATCAACTGAAAAAAGAAAAATGTCTTTGATGGTATTACATCTGCTTATAAAACCTCCTGGTGCACTTGTGTCCCAATGATGAAGGCACTGGGACATCTTAAGGCATTCAAACACTTCTAATTAACAAGCCATGCAAACTGAAACAACTACTGAGCACCTTGGAGTACACTCATTCTTCACCTCTGAGCACTGGATTCTACCCTTTGTTAAGAGCAACTGCAACACCAGGAGGACTATTTCGTATACACTTATTCATCAGCAAAACTTGATCTGTCCTAGCAGGCAGAAGCATTTTACTCTTTTACAGCACTCTGTGGTAAGTTAAAGGCATTTTTTCTCTTAGAAAGTTGTTTTTTCAATACTAAAAGTATTGGTGTCTTCTTAGCTGAGATCTCTGATTGCCCACAGTAAAACTGAAGAATGCAGATTTTAAGTATTGTGAACATCAGGCCAATTCCAGGGTAATTGTAGCTATAGCTACAACCTTCTAAAAATGTTTGCCAAAGAATCTGTTAGTCAGCTGAGATTCCACTAAGTGAGGTGTTACATTTGTCTTCAGAATAAAACAGAAAAGGTTTCTGCTTTATCATTGGCTTACTTTGCCACATTAGAAATAAGAGAAAATAACCTAAATTGGTAATCATTATCTATCTTGTATTATGTGCTAACGAGGAATGAGAAACCAACCACAATATGAGGATTCAGATGGAAGTAAAGATGGCATTCTCATAAGGAACATGTGTAGGGGACTGTTGTCTTTTTCTCTGTGGAATGCCATACAAAACCTTTCAGAGATGCAAGTTTTTAGACTGCTAACCCTTGCAACTCTGTAAAACTGGCAGAAGAAGTAACCACACATCACAAAGCTTAGGGTAAATATTAAAAACAGGGACAGAAATATCCTGATAGGCAGGATACAGATGTATTATCCTCTATAGTACAAATCACCATTCCATGTATTTGAAGTTAATGGGAAGCTTCAGTAAAGACCTTCTACATTAAGAAGGATTTTCAGGATTAGCCACTACTAAATAAACATAAAGACTTTACCTTTAATTAGAAAGTGTTGTTTTCTAAGATGGAGGACTCCAAGTGTCTGATTGTTCCAATTTTAAAAAAAGACCATTGTGCAATGCCCGTAAAGAATATGATTAAGCACTGAATACAGTTTACAACCTCTGAGTAAATGTGGATGTCTTCAACTACGCAGATAGTGCAATGAAAGTAGTCCTGAATCTATCTGAAGGAGGAAAAGAAAGAAAATAGAAAGAAAATTTAAGTGCTGCATAAATTACATGAGCTATCAACCTCCTGCACATTGAAGACTAATGCTTATAAAAAAGCCATAGATTATTCCAGCATGTTACCCCAAGTGAACAACTAATTTCATAAAACTGAAGACAGTATCTTACATAAAAATACAGAAAAAGTGAAATCCTTTGTGACAATTAAGCTAAGTGATTCATGCAGAGCTGTTGATTTCATTTTCAAAAGAAGATCAATGATTAGGCAAATCTTCTGTCCTGGATTTTCTCTGTCATTGTTAGTGAAACTTTTTATTTTTAAAAGATCTTTTGTTCCAATAGAAGATATTTCTAGTTTTATTTTTTTAAAGGACTAGTGAGTAATGAAAGCACACTTGTTAAGGTACAAGTATGGTCCGTAAGATATATTATAAAATTGCCAGCATTGTTGGGTTTTGTTCTCTTTGTTTGTTTCTTTATTAACCTATGCATGTTTAAAATTACATCTAAATTATACTTTGGGACTACTCTCTCAGTGAAAAGCCACTTGAGTCAGCTTTTCATTTAAGCAAAATACCTGTTTAGTACCTGCTCAGTCCTGCTGCGTGAACTAGACGACAGTTCAGTTTAGATCCCACATTTTCTTTTCAATAATTTTGATGAAAAGAAGAAATAGATAAGAGTTATTTTAGGCCTGGACACTGCTGCTGATTTGTATAAAGTGTTTTTTGATTATAAGTGAACCCAGTCAGACACATTAGGAAAGCTGACATAAACAATTTAAAACATTAGTCCAGTTCTAATGCACCAAAACTAAAAATCAACTATGAGCTACTTTTCAGTTATCTCAAGGAGTTTGCTCTCCAGGCTGAAAATGAAGACCTAGGAAACACAAGCTAAGCATCTCATTCCTGCAAGCACAATAGAGCATTAAAGGTTCAATTTTCAGCGCTGTCAAAGGAGCCTCAAAGAGTGTGACCGGTGTATTACCAGTTACCTTTTGTGATGATGCAGCAAGATCCATGTACATGCTCTGTAGTACAATGCTATATTTTTTAGAAAGGTAACAATTTTTTTCTGATACAGTACTCCTATGGCTCTCTGCTTTTTAAATCTTTGTTGAAATGGAGAGATAGCATTTCCTTTAAAATTTTGGAGTTTGGGAGTTAGCCAAAGTGAAAATTAGTGAGCTTCCACTGTAACTAATTGAAATTATATATTGTTTTCATTAAACTCTCATCAACTTCACATTTTGTTTATTTTCAAGTGTAGGTTTCAAGTGTTGCAGATGTGTTGGTTAGGTCTCAGGGAGGGAATATCAACTGTCACACCTGGTTAATTTGCTATGTTGTGCCTTTTGGGCACTGAGCTGCAGGACATCCTTTCCTTTTCTAATGCTCAGGAGGGGGTTTTTGGGTGCTTTGTAATTCATCTCACTTTCTAGTGGTTAAAAATCAATCTATGGCTAAGTGCTCGCATAATCTGGATCAAAGTAGGCAAGACTGCATGATTGTTAGTACCTCTTGTTCACGATGAAAATCTTTGTATTAATGTAGTACATTGTTGTATTTGTAGTCATGGTTCATTAAATTTGATTTTCTACATCTTTATGTTTTTGCAATCTGACCAAACTACATAATGCTTAACAATGAGCATCCTTATATTTTTAAGAAAGCATTTCAGTATACAAAACAGAGAGATTGCTTTCATCTTTCCAAAGACAAAATTCTTTTTATTTGAGGAAACATTGATCTTGAGAGGAAATTTTCTCTTTCATTCCAATATAATGATGAGAAATATGCATTGATATAGTTCTAGGAAGATTCCTCTTGTTTTCCGTATTTGAAAATTCATTGTCCTTGTCAGGAGAAAATACTTGCGAAGGATTAATTTTATTATCAGGTTCTTAACCTTTTCCTAAACACAAGAAAAAGCACAGAGTATTTCGATATGGAGTGAACATAGCCACAAGAATGTAAAGAGCATTTCTTAAGACTGTTAAGGGTAAACTGGGAATTGGGTAAAGGAAAAGGAGATAAAAAGCCTCAGCTCCCTATAGGAAGGAATGAAAACCTGTACAGAAAAAGAAAGAAACAAGCAGACACTGATGGCTAAATTACTTGTCTCAGGTAAAGACAAATTAATAATTATCTTTAATAATTTGAATTTTAATAAAACTAATTATTTTTAAATCTGTTCAGTAATGTTGAGGATAAATTTACTTCCATGTTTAAAATGTGAATAAACAATAATCTTAATATAAACAATTAAGATAATTGTTTTACCATATCTGTCTAATATTTTGATAGCGAAACCTTGGAGAAACTTTGGGTCTTGGGAGTGAGTCCTGAAAAAATGTATGTAATATACAGCCTTGAGCTACTGAATTTTGACATGGATTCACTGAAATCTGTAGGAAATACTAGTCAAAACTTCATTAGAGTCATTATGCTTTTTTTCATGTTAAAATGTTGTTTCTTGCTAATGTGAAGCATCCATGACTTATAACCTGGCTGCACTACTTAAAACTCTTCTTAGCAGAACCAGAAAAGTGTTTCACAACTCTGATTTCCTTGGTCGGCCATGAAGATACCACCAGTATCTGATGCATGATACCATTTCCTGAACTAATGGAGGACCATTCACAACCAGTTTAATTCTTTGCCTTGCCATTGCTATTGGAAGCTTCCTCCACAAGTTTTTTCCAAACATGATTGGAAACCTGACAATTCAGGCCTGAATCAGTTCCTAAACAATTCACAATCACTTTTCTCTTATCAATGTCACCCCTTAAAAAATGCTTTCCCCTTCCGGTGCTTGGTTCTTGGATTTAAACACAGATCTTAACCTTTGTTTTGCTTGACCAAAGAAGCTGTGTACTTTAGATTCACAGAACATAGGCTCTTCTTTTCCTGGTCACCTGAGTAATATTTTCCAAGTCCATTCCATATAAAATTTGGTGGGTTTTTTAGAGCTGGGTTGGAAGAACTCGTCTGTTTTCCCTTGAATATTGAAATGGCACTACATCTTCCTCTTTCTAAAGAAATAATGCAGATGGTAAATCTTAATGTTGTCTCAGCAATTTCTACAGCCACATTACACAGATGCCTGACTGTCTTTCATGCGTCAATACTACCCTTTGATTTTCCCCCCACCCATTATTCAGCCCAAATTCTTGCTTACAGCAGTACTCAGTAACATGATCCCTAACTGAATTATATTGTGGTTGATAACAAGGTTATTTAATCACACTTAGTAATTTTAAGACATTTACACTATCCACATATTGATAATATATCCTACCTTTTTGATGGCAAAATAAAAATTAACAGAACACTGCTAGTCTCTCTGCTATGGTCAGAAATTAAAATATTAAACAGCATTTGTCTCTGTGAAAACTCCTAAACATTATCATTACTAAATTCCTTTCAAAACAATGTTAATCATAATCCTTATACTAGCTTTTTGTACACCCTACATTTGTTAGACTATTCCATTATCTTCTTTAGTTTAACCAGCAATGTAAGTCCTTTATCAAAAAACTGACATACCTTATCAAAGAAAATATCAGGTAAGTACAGCAAGATGGATTTGCAGATATGTATTATATACTTTTTCCAATTTACTTATATACTTTTTCCAGTTTCTTACTTACTACTGTGGCTGATTATTTTTACTTTTTAAAGGAAAAACTTCTTTGAAACATTTACATCATGGGAGCAAGACTATTAGTGCTTGTTTTGTATGTGTTCTGTGCCTTTTTAAACATATCTACCACATGTACTTTTTTTCAGCTGTATAGTACTATTTAATAAAAAAATAGTTATTAAAAATCTTTGGTATTGGACCATCTGCTAACAACAAAAATAAATTGACAGTTTTTGTTGAGGAACACCCACAGTTACAAGGACTCTGAAGCACTAGTCCTTTTTCTGTGTTTTAGAGAAAAATTGTGTAAAATTTTGTTTTCTATTCAATAAAAAAAAATTAACTGTCTCAGGGGCTTTGACTAATCACTGCATTCTCTTTTAACTGAAAAATTTTCATACAAGCTCTCAGTACCACAAGCATGCAGCAGCATCCCCACTTCGAGTGCCAGGGTGTTGGTCAAAGCAGAGAATGAAACTGCAGCCTGGCTGGAGTCTCATGAAGCCACACAACCCACACACCCCTGTAACACAAGCAGTGCACTAACTGGGACGTGTGAGCACAGGCTGTGGCAGGCAGTAGGGTCACAGTCATTAGCAAGGCATTAACTTGCAATCAGACTATCGAATAATTGAGTGGTATGCTTCATTTTTATATGTAAACATACTGTACCATCTCTTCCTTTAAGCAGGAAGGCCATGCATTGACCTGCTGCTGATTTCAGTAGGGATAGCCTCTGCTGCGTTACCAAACTTTCAGAGCAGCTTGGATACAGACTGTCTGATTAACTCAGAGGTATGCTCAAACTAGAATAAAGGGTCCATAACAAAACACCAGAGTATACAAATCTGCTTTGAATATTGCCTGCTATATAATAGCATTTTAAGTTAAGCTGTTCTTCAAACTCAGCACATAGTTAAGTATTTTGCTGAATATGGGTGTGTTAGCAGAAACCCAGAACCTCTTTTGAGATCAACAAAATCATCATTATGAAGTTCGAGAGTGTGATTATACAAAATCAAATTTTGTATGTAAGCACAATATGCCGAAACCCAATATAAATTATTTCACCTGTTTACAGGAATATCACTCAATAAATGTAACTACCAACATTGGGGCTGAAGCAATATTTTTAATGAGTTTAATCTATATTTTATATTTAAATGTATTGCTTAGGCTGAAATCCATCTGGGCTTATTAAAGCATAATCCAAAGCCCAAAATATAGCTGGGAAGGCAAAAAATAAGTTAGCCAACTATAATGTGACCAACACAATAACAATGCAGCCAGCTGCAAGCTGAATGTAGTGGAAACTTCTCAGCAATTAAAAATCACTGTGCATGCACAGATTCTCATCAACTATTTATAACTGCTTTCCTTATTTATATTAAAGATAGAAAAAAATGTAATCATGTCCAGCAGCATTTTGTTTTAAATAAAATGAGCTGGTTTAATAGGTAAAATTACAAGAATACAACCTAGAAAATAAAGAAATTAGTTTTTAAAAAATATTCCTCTTGTAAGAGGAAAATTTTCGGGACTGCTTCAAGTAAGCAATGACATTACAGGAAGGTAAGTCCAGAAAGTACTATATGCCACCCAAAGCAAAGTCAATTGTGCCTGTGGTTTTTTTTAAATATCTGGTAAACAACTTTATGCAAGGGTTTGCTAGCAAACTAACACGAACAAATCCCATGGGAGGACTTGGCAAGCATGGAGCCTGCAACAAAGATCTGAGGGTCAAGTCTTGGTGGGTAGGAAGAAATATGAATCACCCAGCAAGACAAAGATCAGATTCATCTCTTCTGAGAAAGTGAGTAGTATAGAAAAATCAGGTGAGATTTTTATTTGAGCACTTGTCACCAAACTGCTTCAGCACCTCCCCCTCGTTAAGCAATGTATTCCAAACTTTAATGCATGTTTAAGCTGGATATTAAGAAAAACTATTTTTATTGGTTCTCCTGTACTTTTTACATTGAACAGTCCTTCCTATCAAAGTCCCCTCAAGCAGAAACGGTTCATATATCATAGTCCTTTTGGCCTCTCTCATAGTTCTATCTCAAGCTGAATGGAAGGAATTACTCCAACCCTTCCTGTTGGGACCCTGAATTCTGAGAATTTCATTCTTTCTACTCTGATATGCAATGATCCTCACAAGCATGCTCCATTTGATCTTAGGCCTTGGAAAAACTTCCCAGATTGTGCGATAATGCTGAGATTGTTGCTGTGTAGTTAAAGTCATATCACTGGGTGGAATACGTAGAGATATAGAATTTAGGTTTATAGAACATAGTAATATGTATATGAAGCAAGATGGAGAATTTTGGGTGTGGATTTGTACTTCTTCTTTCTTCTTTCTTCTTCACCACTCTGAGTTTTCTGGTATTGGTTCAAGAAATCTGCACTGCAGGTCATGTATAGATACTCATTAGATTTTAAGTAAAAACATATTACTTGGTAATCTGTAATTGGGTAAATTAGAGGATGAAAGACCTTGAAAGTAGCACTCGGGCCATTTTTGCCATTTTTCCACCTTGTTAACTTAGAAAGCAGTCTCTGTGCAGCTGTGTTATAGATAAGAAATAATAAACATAAGTCCGAAGAACACTTCGCGTCTCCCGCTTTCTAATTCAAACTCTGAGTAAAATGGACTCACAAAAACCAAAAAATTAAAAAATAACAAAGCAAAACCGAAACCTTCCCATCTAACTTTGTAACAAATATATGTTTACAAAACAAAAGCTACCTTTTCTTTCAATAGGCTTTGTTGGAAATGCTTCAGTTATATATAAAAAAAAATTTCAGTCATTCAATAGAAGCTGCTTGTCCATACTTTTAGATTCAACCAAATTTAATTGAAAATAACCTGAAAAAAATGTTATTACATTTTTAAACTGAAAGAGTCTCTATTTTTTTTCAAAGCTACTGCTAATTTTAAAAGTGCTAATTTATATTTAAAAAGTGAGAAACATTATAAGAAATTCAAATTTAAACAACATTGCAAACTCTTTCCCTTTTTCTTTGTTAATTTTCAAGTTGATTGAGTTTGGGCCTAAAGAAATTCACTTTGAGTTATATTTTCAATTAAATCCTTAGCATACAACAGCAGCATTTAAATGATGTATTTCTGTCTCTGAAACACAATCTTATTTTTTTGTAAGTTGAAATGGAAGATTATGACTATGGTCAAAAGTTTCACCTGGTGATGTAACTTCATCCAGCTGTACTACTTCATTTTGTGGAGTACAGATATAAATGTGTGATTATATGCACATATGTGTAAGTATATAATACCTCCATAAAGATTACACATAACGGGAACCTAGAGGTCCATTATATTAACTTGAGGCATATTAAAGCATCTTGAAATAGCACAGCAGTGACTGTCAGCTAGCCAGACTGCCTAATGTGGAGAATTTCCCTTGTTAGGTATCTTATTAAAGTTCTCAGCAGGGCTCCTGATTCGTCTCAACATCAAATGAATAGCACCAGCCTTTATTCAAGAAGGAGATAGCTATAGTCTAACGAGACTATGCCAAATTCCAGAAATGTGCTTGCGCAGTTGCCAAAGACTTTTTTTTTCCGCTGTGCATATTTCCAAGGAGTCTATCACTATGGACCCTATTCATAGGAAATATCCTGAGCTGCTGCACTACTATACCAGCTGACTTTCACAAGGGTATTTAATCTGAGAGAATGTTTTCCTTGGTTTTGGAGTATCTGTGCAATATTGAGTTATTTGAAAGTAGCTGCTACAGGAAGTAAAACAATGAAAGATCATGGCAGCCTCCCCTGTTCCCCTGCTTTTTTTGAAGATCCTCTTGAAGGAGGAGGAAATGCTGCTACTGTATCAGTATTAGTGTAATCCTAGGCATCACTTACCAACTTTTATTAAAAACTCTCTCAGCAAGAGAGGGAGTCTTTGCATAGCGTGGGATCAGATAATAAAGCCAGGAAATAAATAGCTGATCTCCAAAGTAAATCTGCAAGTGCGTTTCCCTCTGCCCTGCATTCACCAAGGAAGCAATCTCTTGATAGATTCTGCAAATGAAGTAGAGTTCAAGAGCTTCAGTCATTAAAAAAGTGGAACCTGTATTTAACTCCCTGCTCTTCCAAAGAGGGCTGATGAGAGAGCAAGTGACTGAGAATCTGAGCTATGTAAGACAAGAATTGCTGTGAAAACTACTTTTCAAGACCCTGTGCTCAAAGACAAAATTTAGACGTCTGTAATCTCCACACAATATACGGACATAGTTAAGTATCTGAGAAAGGCATTTAAAGTTGTTTCAGGGAGAGGGGGGAGGTGCCAATCCAAAATCAAATGCTGCAGACAGTGTCTATAATCCCACTCACATTTGGGTTTTGAGCATCTCATTAAGGGCTGCAACAAATGTTTCTATGTCTGCTCAACATCTGGAGACAGGAATACCGATGGCAGATGCCTGCAAACCGTTTTTGCAAAGAGCTGGGTAAGGCTTGTTTTCCTTCACTGGTGGTTGACTGTTAACTCTTCCCAACTCTTCACACAAGATATCTTCATGGATAAACCTTTCAGGGAGATTTGAGCACCTCTCCTGTCTTGATATCTGTTTTTCTACCAAGCATCTGATTAACACAAAGTAGCCCTGGCTGCAGACATTATTTTTCTCCCTCCTATAAAATTACTGTTAAGTTACCTGTTACCTTTCTCTTCCTAGTGCCAGAAATCTTGCATTAAGGAATGCATCAAGGCCCAGCTTCAGAGTGAAAGATGCAAAGACACACCACTTTACAGAGGCTACATACAGACACGCACCTAGCTGAGCAGATACCTAGAGAGAGACATTTATTTGAAGTAAAGATTGAATATTCTATTTCTTTAGGACCTGTCGGTGCTCTAGTAGTGAGTAAAAAATATGTGCAAAGGGTTAAAAATAAAATTAAAAATAATCTTAAAAAGAAAATAATCACAACCACATTTTCTGTGAGGTCCAGTATAAACCGACTGCATACAAAAATTGAAGTGCTATGGGAAGTAAGCTGCTGTTTTGCCTAGAACATAGGAGCTGCAGGAGCTGGTTATTTAACAGCTCAGGACATATATAAGCAGACTTGAAGAATAACAACAGCCTCACTCAAATGCTCCAGGCTCCCAGTACCTTCAAGCAAAGGAGAGCTAGAGAAACCACTACAAAAACATCTAGCAAACTGCCCCAGAAATGCTTCCCATTTCTTCCTGAAAAATCACTTCCAGTCCTCACCATCACATACTTCTCAGAAGTTGCTTCTCTGTACTTCCCACTGGACTACTATTCTGGAGTTTCTTGAACATCTTTAAAGGTATCATGTTATGATTTTTTCACCACATGGAAGTTTATGTCAATGGTGGAACATAAACACACACAAACACTTCACTCAAACATCGAGGGGGATCCATTCCTCATTTATAGAGAATGGTTTTCCTGATTAGCTAAAAATACATCTGATACAGAAACAAAGAAAAATTAACACTAAAATATGTTGCATACTTTCCATTTATTTGATAAAGTTCAGGACTGAACAGTGTTTTTCAAGAAGGTTAATTGTAATAACTCACATCATGATAACAGTGGAGAAATTATTCCTTCTAATGGATTTGAAAAGATTACTGAACTTGAGGTCATGAAGTACTGAAAAAAACACAGTAGAAATTTCCAGTTTTGCTCCCCCATAGACTGTTTTGTTCATAGAAACTTTTGGCATCTTGACACAAGTTCATGCTCAACCTTTACTCTTAAATCAGCATATAAATCATAGCACATAGTAACTGAACATTGACAGTGCTTCGTGAAATAAATTAGTATCTTCACAGTCAGTTAGCCCATGTTATCCCATCATCTTTATCACATCTTAAAAGTTTGTGTGGCCTAAAATTTAATTTACCTGGTGTTTTCACAAGGGGCTGTTTCTGTAGGGTAATATAAGCCAGGGAGGTCGTTAGGACCTTCAAACCCTTGAAGGCTTTACTTGAGATGATAGGAGAGACAGATTGCTGAGACAATACACTTCTTTTCTTTTGAGTTAAATTTCTTTCATAACAGAACCGTTTAGGTTACAGTAAGAGAGAACCAGAGAATAGTTGCAAAGTCTTACGAAGAACTATTTTTAAAGTAATGGTGGGAACCAGTGTCTGCACTGTAGTGTCCCCACCCCCAAATCATCTGTTCTGTCCTGAACTTCTAATATAACCTACTTGGTGAGGAATTTGCCTGCTAGGATTTAACTTTCAAAAGGACTTTAAAAGTGCATGTGATAAATGCTGACATAGTTTTCCAGTTTTAAGAAATTTAAAGTAGGCTTTCCCCAGAAAAATGAGTACATCACCCCACTTGCCATTACCAGCCTGGGATGTTCTGTTCAGCAGATGATAGACTGGATAAAAAAGAAGCTAGTTGAATGATGAGATTTAGGGTGTGGAGGTGGGGAATATACCAGAGTAACATCCTGCAAAATCATATGGAAAACTGTAGTATAGTGATGATGCAGCCAGAAGGCTTTCAAGAAAATGATCGTACTTTCAAAGACGAACAAAAGCTATTGCATAAAAACAAAACCAGATCAGATAGTCAGGATCTCACCTGGCTTAGCATCTTGAGAAAGAAAGGAGGAAACATACTGGAACTAAAACCAATATATTTTTCAGGAAAAAAAAAGTTTAAATTTAACACAACTAATCCACTAGCTTGGGTTTAGTGAATTCACAGCAATTTTTTATAATTTATATACACAAATAGATAATTTTCAATTAAATATAGATAGATTTTTCAGAATAAATTGACCTCTGGACTTCTGCTCCTACTATTATTTACTAAAGGCATGTTGTACCAGTCACAGCAGACAGTGAGAAATCAGATTACTGAGCTGACCTTGGAGACAATCGATGCTTTCAGTGATACTGATGTTTGCACAACTGGCTGTCTCCTGGCTCATTCGAAACCAAATATGAAAGTTATGCTAAGAGGAAACAATTTTCCATTGTTGTTTAAGAAAGGCAATATTGAATAGTCTGAGCACAAAGAGCTGTTCAGATACAGTCCGTGCTACAGAGAAGACATCCAACATCTCATCTTCATTTTTTTTTCTGCTCAATATTCCCTCAGCTGTGGACGGATGTTTTCAGACATCAAATAGTCAGAAGCAGCACTGCAAAATGAATGACATTAATTCCACTAAAGGGAGCAATAAAACTCTCATTGCACTTCTATAGAAGAATATGGACAATGCAGATGGCTTTTGAATTTCTGTATATATTCATATTTGTTTCTCCTATCTTGCTCCATTCTGAGAGCCTCGTTATTGTATTCCTTTAGTCAGATCCTGCAAAAGCAAAACTCCCACTGTTGCCAATTTTAAAAATACAAAGAAAAGCTTTTGCATAAAGAGGACAGATGCAGTCTTTTTGTAAGACAAAGGTTATTGAGTACCACAGGAATATAACACTCAAACACAAAACAAAAGTTGCATATTTCTGTCAGGAGGTCATGGTTTCTGGCACCTTGATTAGACAATAGGTGCACTGTTTGCACTGTTCATTATCTGTTGCTAGAAGGAGGGGTTTTCTTGTTCAGAACTGGTTAGCTATGTCAATTTTGCTTAAATAAAAAAATATAAAATATACATGACAGTGTACGTATAGAAGCCACAGAAAATATTATTTCCTTTTGGAGGAAAATATTTGTTGGAAGGCATGAGAAAAAAAAATTAATAAATTCATCTATGCAACTTTTCAAAGTGTTGTCATCTGTTGAGAAATTCAGAAAATTTCAAGCTGAGGAAAATAAACATCATTTTTCTGAATCTGCAATTCCTGTCAATGCAGCCAGCATACAGATGAATATTACCTTCTCTGGCTGTTTTTAATGTATAACATATGCATGCTGCTGCTGGGCTTGTTGAAGGAGCTGAGCTGAGGGTATGGGGGAAGGAAAGAAAAAGTAGAGGTGAGCGATTCTGTTGAGCATTTGCTGTTTGTACTCTAGCTGCAAAAACTGAACATGTTTACAGGAGGGAAGAAAATTCAGCATTACTGAAAACAAATGGCCTCACTTAAAGAAAACTGGAGGTGGTGAGGGAAGGGAATTTCTTTACTGAAAACAAATGCATTCTCAGTGTAGAAAAAAAAACAGCCCACAACAATAAACAAACTAAATTAACTCAGTATCTTGAGACTGCTTAATATCTATCTGGGAATCTGTTTCTCGATGATTGGAAGAGAAAGGATGGTAGGAGGGGTTGCCTCGAATTTCTCCCAAATGAAGGATTGTGGGGGTGGATTAAGAGGGGGCTGAAGACTGTGTAACATCAGGAGACACATTTGTTCAGTCTTCACTGGCATTTCCATGCTGAAGAATTTGTTTCTGCAAAAAAGGTTAAAAACTGTTCTGTGACTTGGATTAAATTAAATTCTTTGGCATGAAAATATAGACTTTTACTTCTCTCTGCTTGGTGCCCAAACCAGAGCAATCTTATTTTGTGTCTGTTCGCTGTTTTAGTTTGCCAGCATTGTTAGATTTTCTCTTGCTTGCACAGAAATATTCTGTCATTAAATCTGATTTATTTCCCCTGTTACACATCCTAATTCACATCTTTGTCCCCCAGTGTTCCTTGCCATCTTTACCACCATAAATGTGGGAATTTAAATTTGGATTAAAATTTGTTCAGATCCTGCTCAGGTCTTGTTTAGTTGTGATTTTTGCCTATTGGAGAGAATAAAAAAGTGTAAGTGTAAGAAGCTAGAACTTTCCTAAGTTTCAACAGCTGTTGTCAGGTGAGTTTTTTTTCTTGTTTCAGGTATTAGTTTTACATTTCCTATTACAGAAACTGTATTATATTAACTGAAACACATAATTAAATTAACAATACATATTTTTACATATTTTTTCCACCTGAGATCACTAGTTAAAAGTATATCTAAAACTAATCTAAGGACCAAAAAGTCTGCAGCATTAACTATGAATTGCAGTTCTGCTACAGTTATGCTCAATGACTACATAACATTTAAATGACGTTTATCTAACCAGTTTTTGAAGACTTCCAAGAGTAGAGACTTTGCACTACGCCTGAGGACAGCAGTTCAATGTATTTATTGCAAAAAAAGTTCTGGATCATTATGGGTTTTTTTTTCTTATCTCCTCCTAGTCTACAACAGTTTCTTGCTGCAATTTATGGTTTTTATTTCCTGTGCTATCTCACACAGATGAGAAAATCAGATTATTTCCTTGCTAACAAGCATTTATACTCCTGAAAACTGTCCCTTTTCTCTTACGAGCTACCCTAATTCTCATACTGGTGAGACTCACTAGAATTATGCACTTTCCCGTGTGCAATTTATGCAATACTATTGACATATATTCTGTATATCATTAACCTAAACCTGTTTATGAAAAACAGCCAGATTTTGATGAAATGCACAATGATAACATAGACTACATCTTCTAACACTTTGTCTCAGTTTTACCTTTTTTGAATCTCTTTGACATACAGTATTCTAGTGTTTTGCCAAGTTTTTTTCAAGATATTTTTCTTTTCTTCTTTTTTCTTTTTTTCCCCCCACATTTGTCACTGTCCTGATGCCACCTTTACCTCGTTCAGGATAGTAACATGAGAGAGAAACTAAAACTGATTCACTGGGGAGCTCTGTAATGTGGCAACTGCCTATACCTTTCCATTTAAGTTCATCTAGAATAATTTAATGGTGCATTGCTTAAGGCCTTCCTACTTGCCTATGTTTATTTTATCAATTTTCATGCTGTTTGCAAGTTTTATTTATTACCAGCATTTTACTTTTATGGCTCTGTGCAGTCATCATGACAATGAATTACTCTTGAGAGCTATTCTAAAGCTTTCCAACTTTTCTGAATGTGACAGGCTAGGCTGTTGAAAATGGTTGAAGTCATGGAATGAAAAACAACATGGGAATATGACTCAGGACTAGTCATCACCACCTGGAAAGCTGTCATTAAAAAAAAAAAATCATGTTAGAAGTCAACATACAATTTTGGGTCTTCAAAAGTTGCTGGAAGGGAAGTTAACGAACAAGAATCAGGTTCTGGAGTGGTCTCTCTTCAGGACAAAATCTTTCTTAAAAGAAGAGACCTTCCTAAGTCAGACTCGACATCTAGAACCAGTTGTCAGAATGAGGTCAAAGTGCACTTCAAACTCCCTCTGCCTCACTCTTCTTGAGGTGATGCAGGCTCTTGCAGGAAGTGAAGCAGCAGCTGATAATCCTAATTATGCTGGATAACAGCATTCCTGATAACAAACAAACTCTAATTAACGTGAGATTACTCTCAAGTCACTATAATCTTTTCTTTGTTACATAAAATAAAAACCACCAGTGGTTCTACACACGTAGTTTCAAGGTTGGATGGACTTTGTCTTAGTGTCCAAAGGATTAATGAATATCTTCTCTGAAGTATTTAACTATAAAAACAGGCCAGGTACACATCTTAGAACCAACCCAATCTTTTCACTTTCATCTATGTTTAATCATACTTCACTATTTTAATCTGTTTCATCATTTAATCTTATCTTTGAAGCAAATAATTTGAACTCTATTTCACTCTTTTTTTTTTTTTTTTCTGTTTCTTGTGCTATTCTGACAGTTCAATTCCTAAAGTTTCTCTTAGCCATAGCATTTTATTTTCCCTATTAACCATCATAGTGGCATCTAGTTTACCAAAGTACTCTGAAGTCAACATATGTCTCTCAGGGAAATTCTTCAGGATGGAAGCCCTACTTAAGTTCAGTATGAAAACATAAATGAGAATTCATATGAATACTAAAAAAATTTTCTTCTTTAATCTGCAATATTTACTCTCCTTTCTTCCTAATTCTGTCATAATTCTTTGGAAGAACATAATTAAACTAAAACTAGAAGCATTAAAACTGCTTTGGATTTTAGCTGTCATTTTTTCATTTTATCTCCTTTCATTTCTAGTTGTCTCATTAGCATAATGGCTGTATTGGCAGTCATTACAAGAATGAGATTATCTAGTGATGAACACTTCCATAGCAAAGTATTTAAAATAGGGTGTAAGCTCATTAGGAACTGGATGTCTGTAATGGGAGTCAAGAATGCTCAGCAGCAGCTAATCTGGCCTAGCTGTTTAATTCTCAGTTTCCATTCTTTCCAGTTGCATTTGTTGTTCTTTCTTGTCATTTGCTTAGGGTTATTTTTATAACTTTTTCCAGAGGACCTTGTAGTTTAGAATCTAAACCAGCAAAGCTACATCAGTTTGGCAAGAGACAGTACACCAGAACTGAAGTAATTGCATTCTCCCATCTCTATAGTATTAGGGTGCTTCATGGTTTTTAAAATATTTACTTGACAGACTGTGCTCAGAACCCCAAGGAATCTTTCACTGAAGATTCTCAAATTTAGTCACACACATCCTATAACTTCTAAGCTTTACATTTTGGCTGAAACCATAAAGTATACATCAATTATAAAGGTATTTAATCTAGCTATATATACAAATATATACAGCTAAAACTAAAAAAGACGCTTTTTATCTTTAATCCTCTTTTGATTTTTTTGCCATTCCCATTGATCACTATTTCCTTGTTATGAAGTAGCTGAGGTTTTCTTGCCTATGTTTGTATTGTTGCATTATACAGCAACCAAGAAAAGAGCCATTTACATGGTTACACCTAATTCCTAAGTGATATCATCCTACATGCAGTAAAGCACCTCAGTGAATGATCCTCTCATTTTCACACTATTTCACATGATTGCACTGGAATTCACAGACTGGCAGGAATGATATAGATATAGTGTCTAATGCAATTAGGAATAGTCAGCAGGAATCCATAAACTGTTGATTGCCGGAAGTCAGTAAGGCATTTAAAGGAAGCATATTTAGTGGATTCCTTTTATTTAAACGTTTTATTCAAGCACATGATACTTGCCACTGTTAGAGCAAAGTTATTGAATCAGATAAACCTTTGGACTGATAAAACGTGGCTGTTTCTATGAAGAGAAAAGATTGTCCATTTTAGAATTAATAATATTAAAGCAAGGAAGTAGGTGGCATGAATGCCACAAACCTCAAACTTTACTGGCGGTGATGTTATACTACAGTGAGAATAGAGACGTGCTACTTGACCAAAAGTCTCACAAGAGGATTGGAAATGATTTCCCAAAAAACCCAACCCAAACCACCAAGCACAAACAAACAACAACAACAACAAAATCCAAAACAACTCATGTCCAAACACATTCACAAAGAAGACCTGATCTTGGAATTATTTTATTACTTTCCCTGAGATGTTCTGCTAATGCAGAAAGATGGTCTGGAGCTGAAGCTCCTGAATCCTCTCCTGCCCTCTCCAAAGACCATTTTTCCTGAACAGGAAAGTGATTACTGAAAAGAGACAACCTTTGAATGTTCAGCATCAGTGGATTTTTTTCAACTAGTGATTTCCTCTACATCCTTTTCAATATGAAAGAGCATTTCTTGCTTTGGAGTGTTTCATACACATGGTACGTACCCTTTGCTGACAAATGTAGCTAAGAGAAAGAAGTTTGCACAACCATCTCTGCCTTCTGCTTTGGTAGCTTCTGCATCTTCTGGGGAAAGGTCCAGGATTGTTTGGGAATGCCTGGAATAAAGTTTTACTTAAAAGAAAAATGAAGAGGGTTACACAGATGAGTGCACCATCTGCTTTTTCTTGTTTCAGCATTTGTTGAACAACCTTTACCCTCTAAGCTTTTTTGATGTTTATAAAGAATTGAGAGAAATATCTGCTGAAAGCATGTGGTTGAAAAAAAAACAAAATAAAGCAAGCTTGATATAGATAATTAAGAAAAATTAATTAAAAGTTGTGGCTGAAATGAGTTTTTTGTGAATTGCCAGGTGAAACAAAACATAGTAATGGACAACTTTACCACCATATTTTTTGAAGAAATATACAGAAGTATGTATTTGAAAAAATAGGTTTGGAAAAGTTGGAAGCAACAATTAAGAGCAACTCTTTTACAGTACATTTTGAATAAGAAGGCATTAACTCACAATGTAGAAAACCATAATGGATAAAACTGATCACAAAGCAATAGTTTGTGATTTTAAGGTGGGGAACAAGTGCGAGCAGCGGAACAATAAAAATGTTCAAACGAATGCAAATTTCAGCATAGAGAATTGCTAGAGTAGACCCCAGGCAGGGAAAGACAACATTCAGAAAAAGCTTTAGTTTTGAAAAATGTCACTATTAAGTCAAATGAACAAACTATTTCAATACAGAGAAAAGAGGGAAAATTATATGCCATTACTGCTACAAAATCTAAGATTGGTATGCAACCTGTCCTTGTCTCTGAGACCAAATCCCATAGAAAATTTGTACCCATACAGAGATATAACACAGAAAAACAAAGGACTGAAGGAAGTAAGAGTAAGGGACACAAATTTAGGAAAGCTTTTACAAAGACAGAAAAACAAGGAAGGCAGAGAATATTCTACCAGGCAGCAGGTAAACCATAGATGACTCGAAAAAATTCAATGGCCACTTGGCTAAGTAAAAAAAACCCCACAATTATGTGTCATTGTTATGTTACGGAAGGCAATTATTTTGCATTGCTCCATGCGTGGCAGGCCTAAGCTGGAAAACAACTCTCCACTTTAGATACCACACTAAGAAAGATGCCAGCAATTTGGAACAAATTGAAGGAACAACAGAAAAACAAGGTTTTGAAAACATAACCCAGAAAAAAAAAGATTTAAAAGTGAATTGGATTTGCTTAGAGAAGAATGTAAGGAAATGTAATAGGTATTTTCCGGTCCTTATTAAAATGCTCTAAAAATAGATGGACCATTCATATTTCTCAGTAATCTGCCTAATCTTCAATAAGCAAGATATAGTTTAGAAAATGAAACCTGATCAATGGTCAGATTTGTCAATGAATGGTTCTAACAGGTCTCTAAAAAAAAACTGGATCAACATTGCTTAGCAGTGTTCTAACCATACCTGGTTCATTAACATGGGTTAAAAATTTGGTTATTTTCCCTGCTCTGCTGTATTTTACCACATTGTTGTGTTTGTTACAAGCCAATAATTTTTCTGATTTTTTTTTGTTATTATTTGCATATAGTATTGAAGGATACTTTTCCTTCCACGTTGAATTGTGAATTATCTTGGATGGGCTGTGTCAAGACCAATTTTAGTGTGCTAATTCTGTAATTTGTTACTGAAATGTTTACAATCAAGCATTTTGCAGCTGAATTGGTAATATGATTGAGAAGATGAGCTTCTGGCATCAACTAGTAAAACTTGCTTTTTACTGAAAAAATTGCATGCCCCTTTTTCACATAACACCATGCACTCCTGTGTCTATGTGACAATCCTACAAATGTAGTCACCTTCACTTTAAAAAAAAGTTTAAAAAAGAAAAGATAAAACCTCTTCCATGTTGTGCTTTGACTTTACTTTTCAATGACTTCTCAGTATTAACCTCTATTCATTCAAACTTAATTCTGAAATGTAAAACAAGAAGTTTACTCCAGTTTCAAATTATATTATAGAATATTGTATTACTGTGAAAAAAGGTGAATAATGGTTGTATTTCAGTCATGTAATCTGCCTGATTTGCAGCAAGGGAGATTTATTTTAGAAAATTGTACGAAATATCTATTTATAAAGATAGTAAGACTGAGGAACAGTTAATGCAACTATGAAACCTGATCAGTGATCACATCTGTCAAAATAGGTGCCCTGGTTTCAGCTAGAGTACAGTTAATTTCTTCTCAGTAGCTGTTACAGTACAGGAATATTTAATATCATCATCATCATCATCATCATCACCACCATAATTTAACCATAGTTGCATTTAATATAGTTTGTATAAAAATCAAACGTTAACTAGTAAATTAAAATAAATTCTGTACAGTATTAATTTATGTAGAATTTCCATTACTTTTTTTAATTAATTAATTTCATAAAGTAATTTGTAAAATGAAGACATGTATCTCACAAATCAGATGTTTCACTTCTCAGTAGAAAAAAAGACATTTTGCATTTAGAGGCATCTTAGCATTTAGGGTAACGAATGAAGCTGTCATTTGCCTTTCTGGCAATAATAATGCCTTGAACAGTTCTTTCTAAAATGCTCTTGAAAGCTCCATTCGAGGATCTCTGCTTTCACCTTACTGGTCCCTGATAAAGAGACTGTATACTATTTGTCAGTCAGCTTTTTGTTCTTCTGTGTCCTTCATTCTTCTTCATTGTAACACATTATCTACATCATTATCAGCAAGCAAATTTTCATGCTGCTGCTGTGTTCAGCCTATTCTTTCTTACAGCAGCAGCTTCCTTTGCTCTCTTCCCATCAGCTACTATATATGACCATGCTGCCAAGAGTTTTGTTGATGAGCTTGTCCCAACTGTCCGTTCTTCAGGCAAGTTTGAAGAATCCTTGCCATCCTTGTACCTTCCAAAGAATGGTTTTATTTGTCCTAACCCGTGGGATTTTCTTTCAGAAACCTTTAATATAATGCTATGCAGAATGGAAAAAATGTAAGACCTGGAAAGAAAGCTAGCAAGTATAATAGTATAAACTCTTTGGAGGTGAAGCCAGAGCAATTCCAGAGACCAGCTTCCACTTCCAAATCATATACTGTTATAAAGAGTATCAGCAAAATTTATGCTTCTGTTGAACCCAAAGGATTTTTTGATGAAAAAGTAATTCTTTTCATACAGGTAAGAAAATTTGTCATCCGTATCACGGTGTTGTTGCCAGGCCAGGGACTAAATTTGAGAGATGTACTGCTGTCAAGTCACTTGAAGATGGAGGGGGGTTAGTGCAAACATTGGAGGTGTTAATTTTTTTTTACTCCTTAAGCAAACTTAATATGAGACTCATGCTGAGATCAAAATGACAATGATTATTGAGAATATGCAAAAGACAAGGCCTAATCACCTCTAAACCAGTTGGAGCTTGGAGTCTCCTTAAACATGAGCTCTGGTAATAATCAGTAGCAGATTTACAAAATATTTAAAGAGATACTGCTCTGTCCTAAAAATTTTACCCTATTCTTGGTCTACCAGGGTTAACTGGGTAAGTTTACAACAATGTGTTCAGCCAAATCAAGGAATGTGCCTCCACCTCTGCTGGCCAGTGAGGCTACTAGCCCTTCACTAAAGCAGTGATGGACTGTGGCTACTCCTGATGCTACCTAGAACACAGAGAAGACTGACACTGCTTTGAGAAATCTCAGAAATGTCACAGGAGGATTCATTAAACAGAATGCATATGGCTAATGTAAATGTCTACACCTGACCATTAATTCTGTAAGGAACTGGGGAGGAAGAAGTGATTTTTTTAACAGTTCACTTAATCATTTCATGGTTTTATCATAGGATCAGATGAGTTGTAATTATCTGTCTGCACTTTCTATAAAGTAAGGTGAACCTGGCTCATTCAGAGCTCACTATCTACGCTGTGGAAATTGAAAACTACGCAAAATCAAGCCTACTCTACTTGTTTTGAGAAAACCTTGCCAACAGAGTTCAGACTTTAATCAGCTGTATTTGAGAAGGCCTGACACTGACTGTGAACCGCTTTCTATTCTTTTTTCAGAACAAGGTTTAAGATTGTTGTATATACCACGAGCAGTGGTAGAGTAATTTGGTTTACAGAATCACAGATTGAACTAGATTGGAAAAGACCTTTGAGATCATCAAATCCAACTTTTGACCTAACACCACCATGTCAATTAGACCATGGCGCTGAGTGCCACGTCCAGTCTTCTCTTAAACATTGCTAGGGTCTCCACCACCTCCCTAGGTACATCATTCCAATGCCCAATCTCCCTTTCTGTGAAGAAATTCTTCCTAATGTCCAACCTAAACTTTTCCTGGTGCAGCTCAACACTGTGTCCTCTTGTCCTGCCTCTGGTTGCCTGGGAGAAGAGGCCGACCCCTCACCTGGCTACAGCCTCCTTTCAGGTGGTTGTAGAGAGTGATAAGGTCACCCCTGAGCTTCCTTTTCTCCAGGCTAAATAATCCCAGCTCCCTCAGCCACTACTCATAGGACTTGTGTTCCAGACACTTCACCACCTTTGTTGCCCTTCTCTGGACACATAGCACCCAGAAGAGACCAAAGTCTTCCTTCTGAAGGCCTACTGCAGAAATTTTGTTGATGCTTGTGCTTGTTTCACCAGATATTGAGATCTCTATTATTTCATGGTCACTGTGCTCCAGCCTGCAGCTACCGTATCTCCCAGCAGTCCTTCTCTATTTGTAAACAGCAGGTCTAGCAGAGCCCCAGCCCTGGTCAGCTCACTCACCAGTGACAAGAAGCTGCACTCCATACACTCAAGGAACTTCTTAGACTGCCTCTTCTCCACTATGTTGAGCTCCCAGCAGATATCTGGCAGGTTAAAGTCTCCCACAAGACCAAGGGCTGACAATCTTGAAACATCCTCTAGCTTCTTATAGAATAAATCATCCACCTGTTTATCCTGGCTGGGATCTATAACAGACCCCCACCAGGGTGTTGGCCTTGTTGGCCTTGTTTGTCCTTACCCATAGGCATTCAACCTTATCATCAGCAAGTTCGGTAGTGTCAAGAGACTCTCTAACATAAAGAGCCACCCCTCCACCTCTTCTCCCTCGCCTGTCTCTTCTGATGAGGTTGTAGCCTTCCATTGCAGTGTTCCAGTCATGTGAGTCATCCCACCACATTTCCATGTTGGCGACAATGTCACAGCTTTCCTTCTGTACAATGGCTTCCAGCTCCTCTTGTTTTGTTACCCCTGTACATGCACTTCAGCTGGGCTGCTGATTTCAAACCTAACTCTGGCCTACCACCCTCAAAGTCCCCTCTGGAAAGCCTGGTTTCATCCCCTTCCCCCTTCAAACCTAGTTTAAACCCTGTAAATCAGCCCTGCCAACTCGTGGACGAGAATCCTTTTGCCCTTGCTAGATATATGAAGCCCATCTGACTTTAGCAGGTCTGGTGCTGTAAAAATTGCCCCATGAACAAAAAAACCAAAATTGCCCTGATAGCACCAGTCCTTAAGCCACTTATTTATAACATGTCTTCCTGTTCCATTCAGCGTTCCTCCCTGCTACTGAAGGAATTGAGCAGAACACCACCTGCGCTCCTGCCTAATCAACCAGTCAACCCAGAATACAATCCAGTCTTTCCAGACAGATGGAATTTTACATTAGTGAGAGAGTCTGTTACCTCTTAGAAGAACTTTGCAAATATAGGTTAATTTTTACTGTGACCCCTCTGGATTTATTCAAAGATATGCTACTTCCATATGGTTTTTTCCTCTTTTTTTTCTCTCTCTCCTATATTTATCCTCAAACCCAAAGAAAGCTACTCTCTGCATTTAGCCAAAAGAATTCTTGTATTTTTTAAGAACAAAAATAGTTTCAAGATGACTTTTATGTAAAAACTGTTCTTAAGAAATTTAGAAGTATAAGACATTATTTCAAAATGAGATCAGACACTTTACACTAACTGCAATGCTTAAGGATACTTCTCCCCAGTTTCCCTCCTCACAATAAAGCATGGAGTTTGTTTTATAAAGAACTCTGAAAAAGATGCTTTGGCTAGTTTGCTTTTCCCTACCTGCCCTTTCCATCCCTCTCATACTCAGAAAACCATCCTCCATTGTCATCAGCATTATTTTGTCGGCGCCCTATTATCCAAGAGATGGGACGATCACAATTATCACGATTTATTACTTAAAAATCAACAAGGCATCAGTCTCAGAGGCCATGATTCAGTAACAAGTCGCCATAATGGAGAAAGTCACAAGTTTCAGAGTTACAT
The DNA here is from genome assembly GCA_013397865.1 of Struthidea cinerea. Classification (NCBI taxonomy): domain Eukaryota; kingdom Metazoa; phylum Chordata; class Aves; order Passeriformes; family Corcoracidae; genus Struthidea; species Struthidea cinerea. Next base: position 61,436 of record VZTI01005564.1, read on the forward strand.
CGTAATTTATAACTTTTTAGTCCAATAAGCAATTAACACAAAACTTTGTTCTGACTTTATAACCTATCACCTTTAGTACTTTTTACTGCATTGCATCTGTTTCACAACCAATGGCTTTCTAGCTCATGTACATGCATATGCTTCTATTATAGCATCTAAATTCTTAACTTAAACTATAAAATCACATTACTATACTTAAAACCCTTCACCATATCACCCAATACATTGTCTTACTTATAACTATAGAAACACAGGTTTATAATTCTTCTGCTTAAAGTCTGTATAGTTTTGCCACTACATTAATCCAAGTTCTTTCCAGGCCTGTAAATCAAATTTACTAATGCTTGTAGAAGTTTCTGCTTCTCTGTTTCCCACGCTCCATTAACAGGACTATTCGCACAGGCAGTCTCTTAACAGCAAACTTATTCCCCTTCTTCTACAGTCACTCTTTGATCAGATCTGGTCTCTTAATTAATTCAGACTAAGGACTGTCACACCATAAACTCCAGCCCAAAGATTTACTGACAGCCAAATAGAGAATTGTTTATTCCCTGTGCAAGCAAACAAATAAAGCAAATAAATAAGGAGCCAAAGTAATAAACCTGATAGTCTGCACCCACTTAGCAATATCCAGCTGTAAACCAAAGAGCAAATCAAAACAAGCTGGCATCTAGTAGTCTGGATGTTGCAGATTTTGCTGCCAGGCACAGGGGCTCCACAGAATCAAACGTTAAAAAGCAAAATCTGTGGGTTAGTGTTCTCTATTTTGTGATGTTTACAAGCACTTGGTTAATGGCACAGGATGCTGGCAGTATCATGCATATAGCATTGGTAATTTTATCTACTTCCTATTTTATATTGTTTCCAGTGGAGATGCATGACTGTATTTGCTCTCATGCTGTTAGGTTAAAATGCCATGCTGTTTTTCATAGCAACTCACTAAAAGCACTACCAGAGTAGAGTGAGTCAAATTTTGCTCAGTGTGTAGCACTGAGTGAAGAACGACTGAAAAACTAGATGAAGCTGCCAGAGTTACGTTTAATGCACTTGGTGGAAAAGCAGTATAAAACTATTTCCCCCTGCAGGGAAGTATAAAACTAGATCACAAACCCTCATCTAATTTCTGATAGAGGCAGTCTTATCCTTTCTTAAAAGAACTGGTGAATTTTCTTTTTTGTGTCCTTGCTGTCTGTTTTTCTGCTGGTGTAAAAAGATTTAATTAGCCAACATGTTACGTGTCTCTGTAGTGTCTCCAGGAAGACACAAAAATCATATATTCTTTTTTCTTCTAGAACAGCTTGATTTGGGGAAATGAAAACTTGCAATTAAAGGCTGAAACAGAAGATGTGTTTGAGATGTTTCCTGCAGGGAGGATTTAGCATGGAGCACTCATATGGGCAATGGCATGCCCGAAGGGTTTCTCTCTGATTACCCCTTCAAATTCCAGTCCAGCTCTCTGGTTGTAAAATTTGCACTTGTCTTATTTTCATGTTTTTTAGCTGTCCAGCTTTACCCTTAAAATTTTGGTTGGGTCAAAACCCAAGGGAAAACACTTTACCTGCCCTCTAGTCTTCTAGCAAACACATGCTTCTTTTCTGCATTTTTTCAAATGGCTGGTATTCCACATTTCCCTGTGTTTTTAATAAATGGACATGTCGCTGGGAATGCACCAGCCTCTTTATGCAGCTGACTGGTGTCACAAACATTAGTGATCCACTTGCTTATTTTCGTGACTTCCACATGCTGTACCTAGAGTCCCGCTGCTACCCTATTTAACTTGACATGTTTCTGTTTGTGCTAAGCAGGTTGGATGTTATTGCATCTATTTAGGAACAGATGTTACTTAGTATACCCTGCACTCCTCCACGCCGTCTTTTTTCACAACTCTCTGAGAACAGACCACAGGGGTTGCACTCTCACTTCTGTGTCACCCTTCCCACAGCAACTCCTGGAAAGAGAGAGTAGGAAAGATGAGCTTTTAATGTTGTTATGAAACCATATGCACCCTGCTGCCACCATATCAGAGAGTGTGTTTTTTCCCAGAGTGTTTAATACATCTCTTTTGACACTACAGAAAATGAATTGTGAAGGATGCTGCAGTTAGAAAAGTGTTGATTTTTTCCTGGGGAAAAGAAAATCAGGAAAGGTTATAAAATTCACTGTTCAATATTATTTAATCACAATACATATTTCAGCAATGTACAGTGTGTTGCTTTTAATGCACAGCTACAGTTCCATGCCTGTCTTTTTCTCTAGTCTAGCCTGCAGCTCTCGCTGGCTGTGAAAGTTAAGATTTATAGTGATAATATTTGCTATCTGACAATGAGTTTCAAAGCTAACAGCTTTGTGGTGTTTTCTCTATGTTCTTGCATATGTTTTTGCACTTGCAACGACCATTAAAGTTTGATAGGAGAGTTGTGCACATCATGAACACGAAAATGAGAATATAATTACCCCTCTGTTTTCAGATCACTAAAATTAATCTTCTTGTTTTATTATGAAGTATCAGGCTGGCTGCAGTTGAAACTATTTTCACGAAAATCCTCAGAAAACCTAGCAGATATAATGACTACCTATGCTACAAATCAGAATATTTCTTCCTATGTCTGAAACTTGAAAGCCATTTATCCTCTTCTCATAATATATCACCCAAAACCAAAATTCACAAAGTAGCTAAATGTGATCTTATTTGTCTGAAGCAATTTCAAAGGAAATGCTAAAATAGTACCAGGAAAATTGCTAGGCAGCTTTAGACCACCTGCTAGACTGTCATGCTTTTTTATAAGGGATCACGGTTTGTCTTTTCTTTAAATAGCTTTTTAAATTATGCATATAACTGATAGGGAATACGGTCTTCAGGAGAAGAAGGTGTGTTGGTAGCAGACATAATTAACTTTGGAAGAATAAAGCCTATCTGAAAATGCAGCTCAGGTAGGTGGGACCTTGAGCACAGCTACCCAGCCCTCGCTGGTTTAGTGGTACTGGTGTGTGCTCACAGAACAGAGATGCACGGGTAAAGGTCATGGGGATGCCCATCCAAGAGCACTGCTAAATGAGACATGGGCTGGGCTGATCTGTCCTGCTCTAGTGGTTTAGGTACGTGCAGGAAAGAAATATGGAAACAGACAAGCTATTAGCAGCTTGGTTTCTCCAGAACTGGTTTGCGGCAGGAGACTGGAAGGTGATGGTAACACAGGTAATGAATTGTGATTGGTGGTGGGTATGGAGAAAATTGCAGACATCAGCTTGTGGCTACATAAGTAGCAAAGCCTTTTGCAGCTTATTCTGCCAATCTGTTTCTCAACATCAATAAAGAGCGAAAACAGCTGACTCTCCCGAGTCACTTGGTACCTGATTGTCTGGCACCTTGTATCAGTCTGGGTCTAAGTGCAGCTACAGTCAGAGGCTGGAGCTGCCAGACAGGATTTGGTTGGTGTGAATTCTCTTTCCTCAGGTCCACTATGGTGTCCAAGCTGCACCAAAGCCAAAGAGAAACCCGGAACTTGTGTTAGCATGACTGTGAAGTGTGCTTGTGCCAAGGAACAGACATTTCAGAAGTGGGATCTGAGCACAGAAATCATTATCCAATATTCTGTGTAAATAAATTATATGTTGTGCCATTGAGTGGTATGCTTCTGTTCTTGTGGTTACAGCACCCTAATCTCCCCCAGGACAAGCATTGCGATAAATATCTATTTCATTCCCAGGCAGCAGCTCTTTATCTTGACTGTTGATTTCAAACTGTCTCACATCAAATTTCCTGAAACCTAGGGGTTCTCATGAACTGAATAATATTTATTTCTGTTGTATTTCAAAACAAAATCCATCATTAAAATCTCACCATTATGGCACAATTTTATTTCTAAATGAGATAAATGATTCCTTCCCTCCCACCTTCTTCAAAACCATCTGCAAATTCTTTACTTTTGGCTAGCTGAAAGCACAGAGAAAAGTGCATAAAATGTTTCATTTGTTTCTCCACAAGTGTTCAACTTCAAAGAAAATTCTTAATCACCATTGCTCTTCATGCAAAATATGGTTTCAGAGAAAATTTTGAACTTGAAAAAGCTTTTAAAGAAGTTGTTATGAATACATTTCATAAACAGTAGATATTCATATGGTCTTCATAAACACATACAATTTTAAAAAAAATTAAAAATTTCATTAAAGACATGAAAAAACATGATTAATTCAAGAATCTTCAGTACAGACACTCTGCAATGATAAGTAACTAGCTGTAAACAGCAATTGTATCTAATACTATATTGTCTAGATATCTTTATCTGGATCAGTGTCCTGAATACATACAATGGGAAAAAAGGCAATGGATCGTGTTCTCATGTGGCCTTTCCAAGCATACATTTACTGACTTTAAATGACCCTCTTCAAATGAACCAGTGAAAGATTTTGTCTACTAAATGAAGAGTCATGATAAAGAATTTATATTTAACCTATTGGGAATATCCTATTCAGACTTGTATGAAACATTCCATTTGATAATTCATCATCAATGTCCCCCTTTCACAGTAAATTACTGTAACCAATTGACTTTTACTTCATCAATGGAGATGTTTATCACCTAGTTTCAAATATTTAGCCTTGTTGGTCCAAATTTTTAATGCAGTTGACCATCTGCTGTTTTTTTTATTCATTGTTGCGCTCTTCTGCTGGCTCTTTTAAATATAAGGGAATTTTGAAGCGTAAGGGAAGCACGTTTAATTATTTGTTCAACCATAAGCTTCACGAAGCTACATGACAGGTGTCAGTAACCCCTGGACAGGATGAATGCCCTCACATCTCAGTTTGACTGACACTCTGGTCTGGCCTTCCTTGCCTGTGGCCCCTGGAACAAATGCTTTTTGTGCAGATGGAACCTGCACGCACCTGACTTGCTGGCAGGCCACCACCTTCCCTTCAATCCCACCATGGGTATGCCAGCTTGAATTCAGCTCCTCACTGTGGTGACTGGCATGCAGCTGACGTCAAAATCAAAGTGAGATCGGCTGTATCACGTAAGTACAACCACTTTCTACGTGTTTCTACAATGTTATAGCAAGGCCTACTGCGATAGGACAAGGATTAATGGTTAAACTAAAAGAAGGTTGACTTACACTAGATTTAAGGGCAAACTTTTTTACAATGAGGGTGGTAAAACACTGAAATACATTTCCCAGAGAGGTTATAGAAGCCCCATCCCTGAAAATATTCAAGGTCAAGTTGGACAGAGCTGTGAGCAAACTATCTAATTGAAGATGTCCCTGCTTATTGCAAAGGGGTTGGACTAGATGACCTTTGAAGGTCCCTTCCAAGGTGATGTGTTCTGTGATTGATGATCTCACTGGTCCTGTCTGCCTCCCCACCACTGCCTCCAGCACCTGGCTCCTGTATCCTGGCTCCCCTGCCCTCACAGGGCAGTACCACGGCTGCTCCCCGGCAGTAACCCCTGGCAGTGGATACAGAATGGAAATCTCTCACAGTGACTTAATATTGGTTTTACCAGGGAGAACACTGTCAAAAAGTAGACTGGTTATTGATACTCTTAACTGCTGCAAGATCATTTAAAAATGCTTTCCAGCAAAGATCGTTTACAGAATTCATTTTTGGACTCAGGGCTGCAATTATTCTAAGGACCAGCGTACAGAGATGACAAAAATTTGTGATCTCTGCTGTAAACTTCAGATGGTCACACCTGTTCTTTGAGAAAAATTGTAAAAATTAAAAAAAAAAAAATTGATTAAAGAAAGGTTGCTTAATTTTGACTAAATTTTGTTTGGCATAATGACGTCTTAAACCAGGCTATTTTGCTTTGATTTTTTTTGTAACTAAAATTTTACAATCTCTCATAGTATGAAGATGAACTTGTGATAGGGAATTTTAGAAAAAGTATATATAGCATTCTCTTTAAACTTCTATTTAAAATTCAAAGTCTCTAATTATAGATTTTTAATTCATACTCTATTTTGCAAACAATACTGTAATTATGAAGGATTTCTAACACCAAATGAATTAACAATGTGTTTCTTTTTTACGGTATTTTAAGAACTTCTCCTTATAAGTAAAAAAATTTATGACATATATGCAATACGTGGTGTTTTTATATTATATACATGTTGCCACAAGCAAATAGAGGGGCCTTTGTTTAATGGGTGGCCACTGTGCATAGCCATCACATAAGTCAAAAGAGTGAATAATGTCAAGTTTATTTCTTGTTTTGTAACTAAAAAATAGAGTGAAAAGAGAGACCTGCAAGCAAATCTAGCAAGTTTAAAATTAATGTTAAACATCTCTGCTTTCGTAATCACAAGTCCAACAACAAATTGAACCTTTGGGGGTGAGGAGTGGGCTTTTGTTGTTGGTTTTTTTTGGGTTTTTTTAATGAGGAAAATTGACCACCATAAAAATACTGCCAGTAGAATGCCACCAGTATTGGTAATGTTAACTTTTTATTTCTATTATAAAGCATGTGGTATTTAACTTGTAAATATTAGTTCTGAAGAAAAAGAGATGCTTAAGTTCTCTGGGCCCTCTGCCAGTATTTCCCCCACTGCAAGCTGAATCATTCCAGAAAATTACACTATTGTGAAAATAACCTGCAAGCTTGAACATTGCTTTGTATGGAGCACCTGCTGACAGAACTGTGCCCTGAAGGCTGAGGTACCTCATTAGAATCATCACCAGAAATGTACATGTAGGAGTCTCCCTATAAGAGCAAATATTTAAAGACACAAAAGCACACAAAGCCAGTTTGCAGACTGCAGCTGAATAAATATTAGGGAAAAGAAGAAGAAGAAATAATAAAATATATTACACATAAAAAAAGCTGAATTAGAAGAACTTTACTAAGGCAAAAGCATTAGAAACAAAATAAGTTAGAAAATACCAGCATAACTTACTACTTGTACAAATCCACTAATTCATTCTGTTGCACATATTCCCTAGGATAAGGAATTGCAACTTTTTAAACTAGTTATTTCTGAAAAAAAAAAAAATCTGAGTGAATAAAAATATTTATGCACTGATATAAAACTCAATGAAAGGTTTTGAAAGAAACAAGTGGAAAAAAGCAAGTATTGAACTCGTTCATTTGGATTTTTTCTCACTGAAACATTTTTGGAACTAAATTCTAAAGGATCCATTCCCAGAATTAGGAAAGAGAGATGATATGCTAGAGTTTTATGTTCCTCTTTGTACCTGGTGTTCAAGATATACATCTATAAGATAGGAGAAAAATTTACATAAGGCAGTGTAAAGACAGTTTCATTCCAAAATTATTTATTTTTAAAGAAGATTAGGCCATTAGTGGGTAACTTTAGATGTGTCTAATCTTCTAAAGAGACTAATCTTGCCTAGATTCCAAGAAAAGCAAGATGACAGTATGACATGTATAAAGGGAGAGGTGGTTATATATCTGTGATCAAACAACCTTATTGAAGAGTAACACTAAGAAAATACAGGTTACATTCTTTGTAGTGATGTACCCTCGGATGCCACCACAAAACAGTCTAAAAGTCTAAAGAAATCAGGGTTTCCCACTGGGAAGGGGTCCTCAGTTTCTTGATGACCAGGACAAAAGGGGATAAAAGGGATCTTGGTAACTGCAGTTGCAATAAATGTGGAGTTACTATATCCGAATTAATTAATATGCTTATTATTTAACATACAAGCACACCACATTGTAGTGCAAAGTTTGTGCTTACTCTTTTCCAGTGGCTGGCTGGAGCACTTCAGAAGCAGGAAAACCAGTGCACTCTAGGTAGTCAGGGTAACTAACGCAGGAGGAGAGAAGCAGTTTTCTCAGACAGTCAAACCAGCCTCACTCATTTCAGATTAAAATGCATAAACAACTGTGCGAAATTTTCAAGAACTAGTTTATCTGAAGGAATATATATATATTATATACATATATAATATATATATATTATATGCATATATATATATACAAGAAATTAATATAATATATTATAAATGGCTTGGATTATACACTTCCAGTATCTAAGCACAACCTAAAGTGCATCTTATAAGAATGGATGACCTACTAAAGTTTTGCATACCGAGATTAATTTTAGCTAATCATGAAGAAAAATTGTCCAGACCTCTTTGCTTCCAAAATTGAACTTGCAGATTTTCACAATGCATACTAATCATTACATTATCTTTAACAGAGACACCTCCTGTCTCCTGTCATTTATCATTAGCCCACTTGTAATGCAAATTTCTAACTAACAATACCCCAGATTCCTATGCTAGGTCTATCTGTGACTTATTCAAACCACATGATCTTTCTAAGAGAAAGGCTGCTGAACACTAACAGCCTTTCTAACAGGTTAGAACACTAACCTGATAACTAGCCAGATTTTACAGCATGCTAATATTTTATTTCTATGTCAACCATACATTTCTTAAAGGAAAGTCCTACAGAAAAAACCTGACATACAGTGTGATGATTTGTGAATTCTGAAACCAGGCCAGTATCTTGCCTTCTGAACAGTAGCCTTGCCACCTAAATGTCTTTCTTTATCAATTATGTCCTAGCCCAACCAGAGATACAAGAGATATGAATGTATTTCTATATAACAGAGTGATGTTGAATGTTATTGTATTACGTTCCCATGTCTCTTCCTTTCTTGTCCTTCCCCACCTTTTGTTTTATGTATCAGCTCTGCTTGTTCGCTTACATTGTAAGATCTTCAGAACAGAAGTGATTTCACTGAATGGTAGGACTATTACCTAACACAGAGAGATTTGGCTTTTAAATATCACCATGACACAAAAGGTAATTTTTTACTAACACAGAAAAAAACCCCGTTATTTTACTGTTCAGCTGCTGTGGCAGAAGGAAAACTTTCCTATTTATTTCAATCTTCTTTAAGCTCATGGAAGTTTAGATAGAAATAGGGTGATATGGTGTGCATCTGAACTGTTTAGTATATTATTCTCTGATCCAAAGTATCTGACACTTCATGTCTGAATGCTGTTTGGCTTACTAGCAGCTGTGGCCAGATGCGACCACACATGAAAGATTTCTAAAATAGCATCTAAGTATTCATTACATTTCCTGCTTAAAGACATGGCTAGCTGGTGGCAATGCCTCTCCTAGGATTTAATTCACATTCCTCCAAGACCTACGACTGTATTTGTTGTTCCTTACTAAAAGTAATTGGTTCAGAGTTTGGCAATTTGCACTTTCCAGAAGCTGAATGCCAAATGTCATTGTTGATCACAAGGTATATTAAATGTACTAATTGTAAAAGCCTGCTTGTAAAAGTAGATATGCACATTTTTGTGACAAATTTTAGCTAATGATTCTTCCACATACGTTGTGACTGTAATGTTTCAACCTATGCATCTTGCAATCTGCTGTTACACAGTACACTCAGCTCCTGAGTACAGCCAAAAGGATCCTGTGCCTTTGCATGTTCACTGTGCTCCCCTTCAAACTGCATCCTGTTAGCACAGGCAGATTTAGTGCTGCCTGAGGAACTACCACATTGCCCTCACGTGAAAGATGCCTGCCCACTCTACTGCATGAATATAAAAGGTCAAGTTACACACGCTTTAGAAAATACAATTTCATGTTCCTTGTGCTTAGAGAGAGATGTCTGCCTGTTGCCCGGAGACAAGGGCTTAGTTCCGGCCTGTGGCAAAATTTCGGGAAGTTCCCAATGTTTTCTATCAGCCAGGTTTAGGGGGTGCCCTGCTCAGTACTGCATTTCTGATCTCCTCTTTTAATGTTTCCTCCTCCCATGCATCTAACTTTTTTGGATGTCATTTTGGGAGCAATGCACCTCTGAGTCAAGAACTGCTTTCAAATAGGGAGCTGCAGTTCTCCTTACTGGATTAAACTGGTTGGTTTTGTCTGAAAATATTGTTAACCCAAGCCTCTGCAAGCCTCTGTCAAGTCTCTAATCATCCTGGAAAATATTGCTTCAGTGTGTTGCTGAACACACCTCTTCCAAAGCCTTTGTCAACTAAATATGTCAGCTATTCTCTGAGACAATCAGATATTTGAGTTGTATGAATGCTATTATAGTTAATCCAGATTTCCAAGAAACTATGAATTTCTAGGCATTGTTTCTACTTTAAATATCTCTTCTCTTATTAACTGCTGAAACCATGCCAAAAGTAGGAGATAAAGCAGATGATTAGAGATGCAGTTTTAGATTACACTATCTGATTTAGAGTGTTCTAAAATACAGTACAATACTTTTAATACTACTGGTTTTATCAGTAGATGGACTTTCATTTCAATGTAACTGAAAAGCAGTTCCATTTAACAACTGATAGGGTTTAGTCCAAGATCTACTTTTCTGTGTTATTTTAAATTGTTTGATTTTTTTTTTCTTAAGAGAGTATCTAAAAAAGTAAAACAGCAATTGTTAAAGAAAAGTAGAAATTTTACTGAAATAGATCCTATTAAATAATTCATTTGCATGTGAAAACAGAACTACATTTAACAACAGAAACAATTTACAAGTGGCCGTTCAGGCATTTTAAAAAATACATTAGTGTAGTTTCCCCAAATGACATTGCACATATCAAAAGGAAGGATCTGAAGGCATTCAGAAATTCTATTAGCAATACTTTCAATAGCTGGAACATAAGAGCATACATGTAGCCTATATATCTTCAGTGAAAAGCAATGTGTTATCTTGTATTCAGGGCTGTTAGTTCAACAACCAACTAAACTAAAGAAAATTACATTAAAATGAGTTAATGATACCTAAAACTTTTCTTGTCTCCCATTGCCTCTCGGTTCAATAGCTTCTATCTCAACAAATGTTTTCTGCATATTGCTCTAAAATTAGTCTAATATTAGGGGTGTCTAGGCAGCATCCATTTTCATGGCTGAATTCTTTCTTCCATCTATTTCAAAAATCTAACTTTTCATTTATGGTCCAATATCATCTAAATTTATTTTTCTGCTGATACAAACTTCAGCACAAGAGGAGTAGAAGATCAAGGCAGTTGCTGAGAATTCTACATCTCTAATAAATGCAATTTGGGGGGTTAATTCAAGCTAGTGAGTTTCCTGGACCTGGCACCCCACCACACGTGATTTCAATCTGCTGGAAGAAGCAGTCTTTGCTTGGGAACATTATTTTCCCATTAGAGGCTAGACCACATTTGGTGAGCACCCGAAGCAAAGTTTCTAATGTCATTATCCCTGAAAGGAGTCTCATTTTTTTGTACCTAAACCTTTTCATGAGCCAAATCACTCTTAGGGGCAACCATGGGATTTGTCTCAGTATTGCATTGCAGCCCAAAACCAAAATACTAATGTAGACAGAGCCTTAACATTCTGATTTTTATTATTTTGATTTAGAGGTTCTGCTGTGCTTTCTTCTACCTGAGTTTGCTGGGTACTGCTCTGTGATCCAGGCATTCCTCTTTTACCCATATCTCTGAGGCAATAAATCTTTTACGGTTTTTAGCAAAATGAAAGAAATTCAAAAAAAGGTCAACCCAAAACAGCTCATGGTTAAAGAAACTTCAGTTAAGTGTGAAATACACCTCCTTAAGCAAAAGAGGGCTTTGAACCCAGCCCTCCCACCTCCAAAAATGGGTAAACTCATCCCATTCAAATATCATCTTTGCTGGTAGCTTTTTTTGAAATAAGGACATGCCCTAGCCCTCCTTGTCTTACAGAGGAACTCTAGTGACCAGGCTAAGCACTGAAGAATAATGCAACTCTCCCCATTCAGTCCCAGATGGGTGCTGAAGACAACAGAGGAGAAAAATGCAAGTTGCCTCCTCTGCAGTCCCCATCAGCCTCCTTGGGCAGAGCTGCACAGTGCTCTGGACTGGTTCGTCCCAGCTGGCAGTGCCTGCCTCTCTCCAGGCGCTGCAGGGCTAGCCACCGAACACACTGCCAAGCTGGTTTTTTGTTAAAGACAAATAAATGTGTCCAGGACTTTTTAAGTCATAAAACATCACAGTTTATAGCCAGGGGAGCTTACATTTTAAGAGAAACCTATTTCATGAAGACAGGAAGCACTTGAAATCTACAGGAGGGGAACACTAGAAGTTTATTTAATATTATTGACTTCCTTATGTTTCAGGAGTGCAAAGACAGCAAATCACTGGAGTAACATAGCATCTCTGCGGGTCACACCAGCTGATCAAAAAGACTGAATAAAAGCACAGAAAGGTTGGTTCAAGAAATATTTCAGACCTCACAGTCCTGCTAGCAAGTAATACCAGGAAGCCAACTCCTAAAGTCTTCATTCACTTTTTTCTCAGCTAAGAAAACCAAATGGAGGTGAAAGGGATACATGCCAGAGTGAAGGAGGAAAGAAAAGGAGGGGGGGAGGGGGGATGAACAGGTATTAGAAAAAAGAATAGCAGAAAAAAAGAATACCATGCTTTAGTTCATTCAAAGTCACAATTTCTAAAATATGTTATAATTTCCAATACAGCAGTTATTTGAATTTATAAATACATTACAGTGGCAGACAGGGCAATAAACAGTCATTATATATTCTGTGATAATATACAGAACCCAAATGCCATTACTGTTGCCATATTTTGGGAGATACAAAGACAAAAGAAAATTTACACATGTATAGAGGCTTACAAAGATTTTTGGAAACAGCAGAAACAAAAGTGTTTGCTCTTAAATGATTCTAGAACTCCACAATAGTTGTGCTTTAACAATACTTGTCATAGATTAGCTTTAGTTGTCACCTTCTGCATAAATCAAGGGAAAACTAGGTCAAGATGTACTAACAAGCATGTAATTGCCATGGTTATCTATAAGATAAAGCCACCTCCGTTTGTGATTTAGCTTTACAAAAACTGCCAGGTTGGATCAGACCATTAGCCTGTTTTACTCAGTATCCTGTCTCACTCTGGTTAGCACCAGATGATTTAAAATGGACCAAGAAGTTCCAGTATAGAGAAATACAGGATAAAATGCTGATAGGACACATTTCTTCATACCTCCTGTGGCTTAAGGACTTGTTTGTGCCTTGGAGCATAAGCTTTAAGTACCACGTATATTAGGTAGGATAAAAAATATTTTTGCAACTGTGCATTTAAAATTATTTGCACAAGGAAACATCAATATTATTGATGTGAAATATGAATTGGATTTGAAGCTGGGGCAAAGCCCTGAATACTGTTTTGCTTGCAACTTTCAGTTTAGAAACTTTACATTCTGGGCTATAATTGTTGTTAATATTCATTTCCTACATAACTGCAATATTAAATGGAACATCTGAGAAATGACACTTCGTCATCTTGATTTCTTAGATTCTCAAACTGATTCCTGCAGCCTTGAAAGCACAATTTTTATGTTACTACAAAGAAATACATTGGAGATCCAAGCTGGGTATAAATATTCTAGAGTTCCAGCTAAAGGAACTACCACAAAAAGGCAGCAGATTTTCTTCTGTGTTGGAGATATACTTTTGAGTCACCATCAGCTTAATTAAAAGGCAAACAATAGGTAACACATTTAGAAAGGTTTGTAAACATGAGAAATAAAAGAAAGCTACACTTAACCTGCTTAGTTATTCATCAGTTTATGTCCTTTCTGCAGGCAATGCCAGCTGAAATACTCACATTCTTGTCTTATATTCTGGCCTGGTTTTCAACACTCTGAAATTTCTCTCTTCCTCCTCATCCCAGTGTTCCAGCTCATAAATTTCATCACACTAAATTTAACTGGAAAAGTGATGTGAACTGAAGAATAAAATCTTTTAATTTTGTAAAAAAGCTACCTAGGTTACTACTTTTAGATGGATCAACTCCATAGCATGAAGTTTTTATAAACACTGAATATTTTATTTATAGTTCTTCTCAAATTTGCAAGTAGACTTTATTCCAGACACTTACATGGAGTTAATAATCTTAGTTCATTGCCAGCTATGGCTTTATACCAGCTAATAACAAGAAATAATTTTGATATGGTTAAATCCTGGGCCAATTCTTTAGGTTTATCAAAATACAAAATATTCATAGAGCTACAGTGTAAATACTTTATGCCGTCAATTTTGCCTTATGACCAGAATTCCAAACCAAATTAATTCATTTACGTCAAACCATATAAATCCAGAGCATGCTATAATCTAAAATGTGTTTTAACACTGCAATTTGTGAGAAAAGTTTGAATTTTTTGAGGACCTAGTGGCTTCTTTTTGTGACCCTGGCAAGGCACTTGGCTTCACCAAACCCATTTCCTTCTTGCCTACAGTGAGAGTTCTGATAAATATGGACCTTACTAACCATGTAAGACTTGCTGCCAGCTCTGACACCTCAGTATACCCACGACAGCAGAAAGGGCTATGACCCAGTCAGAAAACCAGGCTGGTTAAAAGCCTCTCTCATCAAAGCATCAATCAGGCAATGTAGCATCAACTTCACCTGGAAGATGTGGAGGTCTTCTGTCATGTGTCCCCATGTCTGGGCTGGGCAAGGCTGTGGGGAGCAGGGGGCCAGCCCTGCTTCAGCACCAATGATACAGGGACTGATGGCCCTGGGGGCTGCCATGGGGTCCTGGGCTGTGGACAGGGTGGGGGTGAAGCCACACGGAAGCTGGGCAGGGACAGGTAGGTTCTTAGTGCTCTCAAGACCTCAAAAAAGACACCACAAGTGTGTTTAGAGCAAGTCCCAGCACAGTAAAAAGTTCACCATCTGTGTCACACACAGAGATTATCTGCTTTCTCCCACAGCAAGAATAATTAACATTAAAGCTGGTCAGAAAATTCAGAGAAAATATTTTATTTTTGCAATTCTTTTACTTCCTCAGAATGCAAATTTTGTGCTAAAATAGTCCAATTGTGATGAAATCCCATTGGAAATCTGCCACTAGACAAGCTTTGAAACTTTTCTTGGTATCCTGCCATCTCTGTGGCTCATCAATAAAGCACCTGCTGGGTGCCATGACCACGTGTTCTGGGTCTTCCAGGAGCAGCAGGACAGGCAGACAGGTGGATGTTCCTAGCGCCAAAATCCCATACTATTCCCAAGCAAATGTGAGCATTAGTGGATTTTGATCTAAGCCAGAGTGAGAACAGTTTTCCAAACTTCAAATATGCCAGAAAGAGCAATGATCTTTTTTTCCCCTTTCAGCTCTACTTCAATGTATTCAACAAATTGAAGAATTAAGGATTTTGGCAGAAGAACGTTTTTTTTTTCATCAAAGACTTAAAAAGACATGAACAGTTGTGTGTTCTGGTTTGGAGGAGTTGCATTAATATTCAATTCTTTGTTATCATTTGGACATTTGTTTAAACAAATCTTTTATTTATTGTTCACATGAAGAGTTACATAAATTTTCAGACAGATGAGATGCAATTGATTCAATCTCTCTGGATTACTACAAATCATCTGATGGGATGTCGTGTAAGACATTTTATTAGTGCAGCTGAAGAAGGTAGGGATTAATAAAATCCTGTCAGATGGAAAAGAGACTGACTCATTGAGGCAGGGGGAGAGGGAAGGGGAGAGACAAAAATGAGTATGTTTAAATACATAATCTGAGTATGTAGAGTTTATCAGCAGAGCTCCTGATAGAGTTTGAGGTCACTTTCAAATTCCACTAAATGTGGAACTCTAGGACAAGGAGTGGAAGTCTCCTGAGGACATCTGGCGATGATGGAAAGCTGAGTGATAGCCTTCATATTGCAGAGAATCAGAAGATTCAAAATAAGGAGAACACTGTCTTTAATGCTGTATATTCTAAAAATGCTACTTAAGAGAATAAAATGCAAGGTCATCCACTTAATACTGAGAATTTCTGCTCTGAAGTGGAATTGAGCCATTGGAAGTGAGAAAAGAAAATGGTATTCTGTGGCATTAGGTAATCATGGGATGACTAAGATTCAACAGAACAGTGCAATGCTAAAAACCAAGTCAAGAATGTATCAATTGATCTGGTATTGTGAAGATGGAGAACTGTTAATGTCATCATAAAAAGCTCATGTGGGAGGGTGAATAAAATCCCTATCACCTGTACTCAGAACACGAGATCATGCTAGAGCAAACACAGAGAAAGCAGAGCAAAGGAACTGAGATACTATCACATGAAGTGCAAATAAAAGCTCCTTATAATAACTTAGGGAAGTGTAGGACAGTGCTGCTCTCTGTGCATACAGCAGGAGGTAATCACTGCCGTAAAAAAGGAACTGTTTGACTACAGAAGAAGATGAAATAAAAAGTGAGGGAAGCTAACTTTGCCATATGCCTAGTGAATATTTAAAATCACTGAAAGAAAAAATCAGGAAACATCAATGGCAAGTAGAATAGCAAAACTAGCAGTAGACTGGGGGTTTGGGAATTGCTTTTTTGATTTTTAATCTTCTAATGTCAAGAGTTTTTTTGATAACTTTAGAAAACAGATGGTACTTTACATTTTCCTGCATTAGGAACACTGGAAAGTCAGTTCTATTTAAATTTAGGATAATTTCAATTACATTTAAGGTCCCAATCTAGTTGATGGGCAAAGGTAGGATGGGTGGAAATAACTTTTACCACAAGCAAGAATGACATGGCACTCATAAATAATCAGTTAGACTGCACTTAATTGAGATAAAGTGTATCAAATTCACCATTTTATCTTTTGCAATACAATGAGAAAGGAAGATATAGATTTTTGTGGACACTGATTACAACAAAACCACATACTTCTTTTTTCTTTTTTCATTTTTCTTTTCTTTTTTCTTTTTTCTTTTTTTCTTTTTTCTTTTTTCTTTTTTCTTTTTTTCCTTTTTCTTTTTTCTTTTTCTTTTTTTTTAATTTACTTTGGGTTTGAAAGTTTTGACAGTTAGAAGATCAAAGGGAGTATACGGATGCCTTCTGATTATGCCCTAGAAGAAGGGATTGCACTAGTGTAATAAAGACTGTATTGTATTAGTGTAATAAAGGTTGTACAAATAATGCAATAAAGAGTTAGACTGTTACCAATGTCGCTGTCAGCCTCATCATTCCAAATTCAGCATAATTCTTTAATAACAGAGTTAAAAAGAATAGAAAATAAGGACCAAATAATTTTAATGATATCAAAGGCCTTAATCAACAATTTGCTTAATTAAACACAGAATGCATCTCAGCCTGACATAAGCTCAAATCTGATTAAAACCAGGACAAGTGGTAAATTAGAAATGCTTGACAAGGAAGAAATCAACTGAAGGTATAACTCTCAATCCTTTTATATGCATCAGTGGGGTACTAATACAATTGTGCAGAAGCCACTTGACTATGTTCAGGTTAAATGAACTCAAACTGGGTAGGTGTTGTGGATGGAGTGACACACTTCACTCATAGCAGAGAAGTAGAGAGATGCCACTATTAAGTGGATTTTTAAATTATTGGATAAAAGATGGAACAGCAGAGCCTCCAAAGCTGCTATTCAGTGATGACACAGTACAGAAAATTTGCTGTTAGGTAACAACACAAACTCACACAGATTTGCAAACACTTGGGATAAATGTCCATTAGAGTTTCCTATAGTCACATCCTAAAGACAGTCAGAATTCAAAATTTCTCATCAGATAAGATCTTTCAAACATAAATTTGTTGTCGTGGAAGTTGCACAGATATTTTCCTACAGCCCTGTAGGAGCTGCGGCACATTACAAAGCCATAGCAGAACAGTTAAAAGAAAAAATAAAGGATTTAACTATTTCATGGGAAACCCTAGAACTATACATAATCATAGGAAGCCCTGAAACTATAAATTAAATTTAAATTTTGTTTTGGGATATTTGTTTGATCATGTCACCTACAGAAAGTTTTTCTCAGTCACATAACAGAGTAATAGGCCCTCTTGCTTTCCATCCATGAAGTGTTTCTTCTCCCGGATTTCACGTCCCTCCAAGACATTGCTAGACTCACTGGCTCTCAACCTTTTTCTTCTAAGCCAATCTGATGCTTAAAATTTTCTGTGACAGCTGCTCCTGAGCATTCTTTGTAAAAGGCAGAGATCTGGCAGAATCTTCACATTCCATAACCAAATTATTTCCTTAGTTATGTGGCCTATCCATTGGTACTGAGTGCTGAAATGCTTGTGTATTATTCATTGTCTCATCTCAGAGCAAGACAATAATCCCTTCCAATTAATTAAAAGAGAGGCAGGTAGATCTTAACATTAACACATATAAAATATTTTAATATTCTTCACAATCTCATATTCTCCACATCTTTTTGATAATGAAAAGTTCAAGAAAAAATTCTCCAGTCAGCCACCTTATTCACAGAACATATACTTTCTGAGGAGAAAAAGTATCCCTCCTTCTTTTCTGGGAATTTCAACAGTGTTTCAACTATGGATGCAGCAGAACAAATAGAAATAAAGGATCATAAGATAAAACCTGAAGTGTTTCAGGAGAAGTGTAGCAAAGCCTCTTTAATATTTCTCCTAGTGGGAGATGTTTTGGAGACAGGAGTAGAGAGGAGATTGTGCACTGTGTCAGTGGACAGACACCCATTTTTCTAGCTTCCCTCTTCCTGCTGGGCAAACCTATGCCTGCGGCCCATTTAAAATTCTTGCAATAGAGACCCAGGTAAAGAGAATAAAATCAAGAGAAGGGTTGAAAGGACAGATTTTATTTTCTTCTGAATGGCTGAGGAAGAAAAGTTGTGAAAAATTAGGCACCTATTTTTTTCCTAGCAAAAATATTAAAAACCAAAGATAAATTTTATTATTACTGTCAAAAATCAGGAAACTTATCCCACAGCTATATAAAAATTAAATTATTCTTACTATTGGGAAATACATGAAATTCACAGTAATTACATGGGAGGCCAGACTCTACCTACCAAAGTCTTTATTTATTTCAGCATTTCCATCTTCCATCTAAAAGCAGTACCCACTGCTTGGTTTGTTTGTTTGTTTGTTTGTTTTTTCCTTTGAATGACAGTGGTCATAGAAAGAGCTCCAGAGACTTCTCATGCCATCTTCAGGAGAATACTGCTTCAATGTGAACTCCCTCAGGAAAGAGCTTACACTAGCAAAGTTACTGAAACCATTTCTTGAGATGGTGATTATATTTTTAACTGGTTGGAACATGTAGGAATAGTGGCCTCATATATTCTGGAACTCAAAGTACAAGGTCTCACATATCTTCAGCAGTTCTATACCCAGAAAGTTTTAATATGAAGTATGTCAAATTTCTTTTTTTTCCACAGAAATCATAAAAAATCACATTCCCAGAAGAGTTTTCTCTAATCATTTTCCTACGTAAGAGGGACAAGAAACAACTTTCTTTTCTTTCATGCTTTCCAAAGAGGTTACCTGAATAACAGCCATTGCTTCAGGCATGCAGGCAGAGATAAGACACAGGGAGCATGACTTAATTAGACCCTATTTTTATTAACTTGCTTCATTTGGAAGCTGCCCACTAATAATTCCCACTGCATTGATCATCACTCCTTCCTTAATTGTTTGTACGTGTAGTTATCACCAGCTGCAGATCAGCTTCCCAGGCTGTTTTGGATGCCTTTATCAGCCCTTAGCCTGAAATCTGAAGGGAATATTAAACTGGTTCCAGTATAGTCCATAGCAGACAGTGGCAGCTCCATCAGGAATCTTCCTCTTTCTCTTTCTTGATGAGCTAAGCCTATGGCAAGGTCCTGTTAAATAGTAGCAGACTAAACCTAGCTCCTGAACCATGTAAGCAGTTCCTCGCAGTGATAGAGGAAGACCCCAGACATGTTTCTGCCTCAACCTAACTGTAAGAGAAAAATCCCCTCCCAGTTAAAAAAGGTCTTTACTATTAAAACTGGCCTTTAGGGATCCTGACTGTGCCACTGAGGCCAGAGACAAGTTTTGGACCAAGACTTACCCTTGATGGAGGAGGAACAGGATAGAAAACATTTAAACAAACTGGAGAGGTATGACTTTTCTGTCTGGAAGAGACATCTCAGGAGAGATCTTCTCAAGGTGAGCAAATACCAGATGTGAGGGAATAATGAGGGAGCCAGATTCTTCCTGGTGTTACCCACTGACAGAACAACAGGAAAAAAAAAAAAATTCCACCTGAACAAATAAATTTAATTTTTCCTGTGAAGACAGTCAAACACTGGAATAGGCTGTCAAGACAGATTGTGGCATCACCAGCCCTGAAGACATTCAGAACCTGGCTGGAAAAGCTCCAGGACTGCCGGATCTGTCTGATCCTGATTGACCAGGGAAGTTGGACTACATGATCTCAAGAGGTACCATACAACTTAAAAAATTTCTATAACTCTGTGACAATATTACTATTTTCTTTGCATTAAAAATGGAACTGAGGAAACATCTGTAATGCACACAAACCATTTAATGAATTTATACAAGATTCAATCCAGTAGTGTCTTCAAATATACACAAGAAAGTGGTTTTAGAATGACAGAGTCATTAAAACTGGAAAAGAGCTCCAAGATCATTGAGTCTAACCTTTGACTGAACACCACCAAGCCAACTAAACCATAACACTAAGTGTCTCACCCAGTCATTTCTTGAACAATTCCAGGGATAGTGACTCCCATTTTTCTGGACAGCTTGTTCCAATGCTTGCACTCCCAAAATGACACAACATCTTATACTGGCTCATACACAGCTATCTTTAACCAGCAGAGCAGCTCTGACTATAATTTTTTTGTGACCATTTTTATTGTGCTTTAGGACCTCTGTCTACCAGTTTTAGAAGAACTCCCTAGGCTGTAAGCAAGGGCAGACTTTGATTTGTGAATCTGATCACAGATGGTGAAAGGAATGGAGCTTTACTTTAAGTGGGCATTTACAGCCACACAAAGTGAACATTCTCTTGTAAATTACTGGCAGCACTGAATGCCAGTGTTTCAAGTATCAAGCTAAATTATCCATGCTAGATGTGGGGCACAGTAAAATCTAGCTTGAGTGTTTATTTTTCTAAAAAATAGTAGTGATCAATTTGACACGTTTTTGAACAATTGAAAGTTCATCATTTTAAATTGGACTTCTTCCAGTTTAGCTGAAGCTGCCTAGGAATCAAATTTAAATGAGGTAATTTTAAACAAAAATAAACCCTTCTATACATGTAATCTGTACTATTTTTAATTTAAATTAGTTTAAATTAGTATAAACTCATGTTCTGTACCTAAACCAGGAAAGCATGCAGAAGAAAACCAGCAAAGACCATTAATCCCTTTATATGTAAAGGAGAAGCAGCATGGAACATGCTCAACAGTATTTAGTTGACGTTGACATTTCTTGAATTAGTTTGTTCATGCAAATCAGATGTTCTGGTAATGGCATACAAAGATGGAAGTTTGTTTCTTGCTTTCACAATGAATCAAAAGATGAGCAATACTCAAGTTTTGGGTTTTTTTCAAGTACCACAGAGTATTTACCTTAGGTCAATTTTATTTGTTCAACAGGGGCTTTAGATATAAGAATACATACACATATGCCTTCAAAACCAGACCAAGGTGTACAAACTAACAGGGAAATTAGGGGCCAAAACCCTTGCTCGGATGCCCCAAATATAATGGACCCGTGAAGGAGTCTTCCATTCCATCTAGGTTAAGCTCTGTCTTTACCTGGGGCCCATTGCAAACCCAACTTTATCCTTTGTTATGGCTGCACAGTGCCTTTGACACCAGCACAAGAAGCTCTGGAGTATATGGTACAGCATTTCCAAGCTGGTTCCGCTTTTGGGCTCAGAAAACAGGAATACCCTGTGATTTCTCTGAGATTGAGTTAAAGTCCATTTTCAACATTCACAATAAGATTTGTTGTATCTTAATTTGGTCCAAAGTGTCTCTGGATCCCAGCTGGCACATTTGAGCTTAAAACCAGCAGGTTTTATTTAACCTAGAGGTCTGAACAAAGTCCTATCATGCAATATAGGTACCTCCAGAGGAGCCTCAGGGTGTGCAAACATAAATGGGAAATAAAGTAATGCATTACTACCGCTGAACAATTTCAATAGTCCAATCAGTGTCTGCCTTGAACGGTTCACTTTGAAACAGAAAAATGTTTTGAAAGTGTTTTCCTTGCTTTCTGTATGTATTTCCATAGTGCACACTTTGATGACAATCCATTTCCTTCAACTAGCTGATTGAATTGATTGCAAATAAATCAAATAACTTGCCATTATTTAATTTAAAGGGGAAAGAAGTTACCCTTGTGCTCAAAGGTCTTGTACTACTTGATATTTAAGAAAAGCAACAAACATTCTGATACCCAGAATAAAATCTGGGGGTTGGCACACCTGGCTGTTTGTCAGGTAGTTTTTCAAGGCGCTTTTCACAATTTTTGAGCAGCGATTAGGTAAAGACATGCCAGTTAAATACTTCTTGATCAATATGTCTGAGTATAATGTTATCTGATGTATTGCAGTTTTAAAAAATGGCATGAGAATGCTTACCACAGGTTGTATGATAATACCACACGCTATGGGCAGCAACAAGATTATGAAATTTTTAGTGTTGTCATTTCTTGGTTTCTCTAATGTGAAAAGATGCCGATGAAAAGAATAATTTCCTGTCTGTAGGGAACAGGGCCTTTTCTTCCAACCCAAGTCTCAGTCTTTCCAATGGCAGCAATAGGCATCTAACCATGACTCCTTGTCCACTCTAATAACTTCTGTAAGCAGAGGGGACTGGAGGCTTCCAGACAGGATTTGCTGCCTGCTAAGTTAGTCCTCCAGAAACGTTTTAGCTGAGAACTGTAGTGGCATGGCCTTCTGCTCTGGAAAAATTGGAAGTAAAATGGAAAGAGTAATATTTTTCTCTATAAAGGACATGTATGCAATAAAGGATACATTTTCACATTTTATAGCCAGCCTCTGTATTTGCCATAGCGGTCAGTTTACTAAAATCATTTAGAAAAACAAGCACAAATAATAGTTATATTAATAAGAGAGCTCTGTAGTGTGGTGATCAAGTTTAAACAGAATTTTTGAAGGTGAAGAAGACTTGAGAGCCAAATCTAAATAGATTTTTAATTATTCTGCTATTGGGCTAGCATAGTGTTCTTAGCATTATCATTGAACAAACTTGTTTTGTGGTTTCTGTGCGAGTTCTGCTAAGAGCCAGTGACGGTCCAGCTTTTAGTTGCTACTAAAGAAATTGCCATGAAATTTCCTTCTGATGCCAAAAGTAGTTTATGTACTGGTTTAAATGATAAGGGATTTGAGGCACTAAGCACTGATTCAATGATCCAACTGAACTGCCTTCTTCCTTTCCAGTGTGCTGTCACATTAATCTGTCGGTTTTCTGTTGCTCCTAATTATTGTGGTGATATAATACAATCCTGCTAAAAGTGGTTTCAACTTTCCTTTTTTTGTGTGTGTTTTTTTTTTTTTTTTATTTAATGAGACTTTTCCAATGGCTTTTCTTGCTTCTTTGGGTACATATACCTGTGACAGAAGACCTGAAATGTGACAAGATAGTGCTAAAACCACTATTTCAAATGTCACTGAAATTCTGATAATTGCATTATGCCAGTGGGTGCATTGTGCTCACTGCTTCTGTTCACATGAAATCTTTTGTGAGGCCTCCCTGCCCTCTAAGTCTTAAATTACAAGCGAATTTCCAAATGACAGACCAGCTCCAGCTACGTAAAGGCTTCAGAGCACAGTGCTATCAGCTGAAATTCAGACACAAGATGCAGCAGAGAGCTGTTGAGCTTTTGACAGATCAAAATGGTTTCAATGGTTTTGAGCCATTTCTTAGCAGCACACTAAACTGCCTTTCTCTCTCCATTGTCTGCACAGGAGGACATTAGAGAGCAGGTGCAAGAACAGTGCCTCCTTTCCCCTTCCAGCTGGATCCCCAAAGCAGACAGCCTGTCACCCTATTAGCTGCAGGTTCCTTCCTCTGGAGCCCAGAGGGGACAAAAGTCCCTATTCCAGTAGTTATATATGCTCCTCAGTTTCAATGTAATAGTGAAACACCCTCAGACATGTATGGATCTAAGGGCAGTTTTTTTGAAGCTGGAATTTCCAGTCAGTTCCATGCCCCTGATTGGCTTCCAAATCTCTGTCCTCTTAGTGCTGCTGGCTCCCATCCTCCACTGTTTATGACCTGATGTAGGCATTTCAAAGATGCAGTGTGGAAAAGCAGTGCAGTGCAGTGCACTAATTAATTTGCCCATGTTTAACTTTGACCTTACCTCTTTTGACATCAAATTGCAAATAGCATTTTGGTGTGATTTGTCTGCAGAAACACAGAGCTTAGAGCAAGTTTAAACGTGCAGTTACTCACCGCCTTCTGGATTCACAGAAAAAGCCAATCATTAACAACATGCTAGCTAACCAGATCACAGGAGAAAGGGGTTTGTGTACAATTCTGGCTAGTCCCAGCACTGAGCTAACACCTGGGCTTTGACGATTCCTCTTCACTTGATAGAATGGCAGAACTTCATTAACAATTCTGAAAGGCTGGGTTAGATTTTCCTGCTATCCAGAAAATTAGGGTATTACTAAGAAGATTTAAATATTGGTTTGGGAGCACTAAAATTGTTTTATATTCAGACAGAAAAAAATATTTCTTTTATTAAATTGATAAGAGATACATTATAAAATTACAGTCTTCCAGCAGGCGACAAAAGCATCTGGAATAATGCCACCTACATTGTTCTTTTGCCCTGCTGTTTGCTCTTAAGAGGATTACAGCAGAATAGGACAAAGTGCATTTGGTTTTTGCATTATCTGTATTCTGCAACCTGCTGCCGTTCTGCAGTGTTCACTGCTGGAGACTGACAGAGTGAAGACCCAAAGTTCAAGATAATATCTCAAGCAATGTTTGAGATAATTGCTCTTTACTTTCTCAAATGTTATTTAAAACCAAAGCAAGGTGTAACTGCAGCCAACAGGCTCTGCAGAGATGTATAGTTATAGAGCCTGCAATTATCTAACCAAAAAAAAATGCAAATGTCCATGCTAAAAAGCAATTTACAAGAAGCACCATCAGCAAAACACGCAGGAAAAGACCAACAAATTCAGGCAAACAAAAAAAACCCACTTCTCAAACAATTATTGCCCTGGCCATCTTTGTGCTTGAGTTTCTGCCTAGCTGTTATCTCACTAGTAAAGAAAATATATTATTTGGAATTAAGGTTCCTGTGTCCCTTACTGATTTTTGCTGCTTATTCTGGGAACACATTCTCTAAAAGCAAGAATTTTGAAAATAAGTCATTCAGTGCTGAGTAGGACTCAATAGTACCTCATTGCATATGTCATATCTGGAAAGAAAATGTGACCAGAGTAATTCATATTTTTGGGCACAATCTATATGTGTGTATATATATATAGATTTCATTCAAAGATGGCTTTAATTAGTCAGATAAATGGAATTAAATTATACTTATACTTTTAGCTATATTGCAAAGTCACTGTAGAAGACTTCTGGCTTTTATAGCTTGTTTATTTTCAAACTGGGGTTCAAAAGAGACCTAAAATTAATCATGTAGGTATTCTGCCAGTTTTAAGAGGCAAAGGAGAGGATGAATACTCAATTATACTCAACTGCTGCAGTTCTCAGAGGCAAAAGGATAAGACCACAGCAAAAAATAAAACAAACCCAACCAACCAAAACCAAACAAAACCCACCAAAAAACACCTAAACAAGCAAGCAAAAAACCCACCCCAAAACTCTAATGTCAATCTGAAAAAGTTTCTTCCAGATTTTTTCCATGAAAAAGAATTTTTCTTCCCATAGAACTTGTGGGAAAGCCTGACTGCAACCTTGATGTTAAACGATAGATAAGAGCCACTAAGGATGTCAGTGCTACTGAAGCGGAAACGCACTTTAGCTATTAACGCTTAGATGAAACCTTGATTTCTGAATGATGGCTTCAGATTCTTGGAGTGAGATGGGAAAGTTACAGAAAAACTCTCTACCTGTAGCAAGGTGTCATAAAAAATGGAGTCATCAGACCCTTTTGTGAATGGGCTTATGGTGGTAGAATCTGCTCTGAAAGTTTCCTATGCTGGTGCTCATGAATCAGAAACTCTGCAGTGATAAATACCTCAGCAGACCTGACTGGAGATAATACCACATGCATCAAGACCAAATAAGGTGGAAGATATCTACTGCATTTTGTTTTCACTTCTTCAAGACTGGGTTTTATTTTTTCACTTAATTTTAAATTTTTAGGATCAGTGCTTTATTGGCTTCTGAGAAGAAACTCACTAATTTACAGTACAGGTTTCTGCTGGGCTGCCAATCTGATGAAGGCATCTCTAGGGATTTGTCCCTTCAGCAAACTTTTCGGATTTCAGTGTTGCTCTGATAAATGTTCGTTGAAGATGAAAAGTTAATTGTAAAGGAATTGCAAAGCTGTGAGAACCAGAGAAAAGGTCTGTATGTGCCAAACAAGTAGGGAAAACAGGCACCCAAAAAAAGCGCAATTCCTCCAAGTTCAAAAGAAAAAAAAACAAACTGAAAGATTTGAATATACTTGAAATACTGCTAGTGAGCTACTTTTTGAGCTGGTTGAACTGCTGACTGTGACTTTACTGTGATGTCCCTAAATGTTCTCCGTTCCCCTGAAATCTCTGCCAGTCTTTCCTTTTAAGAGAATTGAAAATGATAGGCTTGATGTTTAGTTACCAGCTGACATTTCTATTGCCTCTGTGTCTGACAGCTATGAATGTGCTGGACTTCTGCTGTGCAAACATCTAGCTCACTATCCTGATGAGGAAGAAAAATCAGACAAAACAGTTCACAGCATGGCTTTTTAATGCAGAATGTTATAGGGTCACCAAGTATGTCCCTGTTGATATTCTTACACCCTTCTCAGAAAATCATAGCACTAAAACGTACAGGAATCTTAAAGCACAGAAAAGAGACCAAATCCGGCAACATGTATTTTTAGTAGCTTTAAATCTTCTTCACCAGAGCAAATTAAAGCAGTTAGATAGTCTTGTTACTGTTTCTGTGATAAATGACAAAATATAAAGCTGTCCTCTAGAGAATGTCAGGACACAGGAATGTTGTACCTTGGGATTATTTTAATGTAGCAGACGTATTCTTGTTTGTCTATGAGAAAAATAACTTATACCACTGCAGTTCATAACAAAGTTACCACTAGTCAGTCTATAAAGAAGGTTTCATGTGGACTACAATCAGAACCAATTATTAAACATATTTTACCTCATTTGAATTTTTTTAAAATGTTTTATTTTCAAATCCGTTTAATTTCTACCCTATTTAAAAACCACAGTACTGAATTGTTCTGAAGTTGAAGCTCCTAAATGTCATGCACAGGTTAATAGCAGTGCCATACTTTTCTTGCTTTCAGCCAAGGTTTTGAAGTGTGTGTGTGTACAGAGATGCTTTCTTCTTGCAGTCTAAGAGCACTGCTAAACTGCTAATGCAAATAATTCAAAATCTGGAAATTTCAGAGTTCTCTTTTTCTGTACATAATTAAAATATTTCCTTTTTTTCTGCTGTTCTTCATTCAAATACAGTTCCAGCTGGTGCCCAAAGGATCCCCGCAGCTCTAAGAGGCTTTCCATCAAGAGCAGCAGGGTAACCTAATCTCAGTGAGAGCCTGCTTGTTGTGTCTCTAAATCTTCCCAGCAAAATGCATGGTCTCATATTTTATATATAAAACACTGAACCAGATACAGAATTGTTACCTGCCATTCTGCATTTTCTTGGTGTTCAACACCAAATTATTTCAGCATTTTACCACGATACATTTTCTTACAGCTTCCTCAGAAATCTAGGATACATGTACAGGCTGGAGTGTTGAAGTGTCAGTATATCAGGAAAATAGATTAATTCTCATATTCATTTCTACAGGTAAAAAGAAAGTTAGCAGAAATAACTGCAGTATTTTTCCAATTATGTTTTTAAATCATGACTGATAATTAGCAGTTATAATGTATATTAAAAATACTTTAAAAAATTGACTGAAATAACATTTTTTGGAAGATTGGTACAATTCTTGATCTTTCTATAGGCTTATAGACCTTCTCATACCTCCAAGGTTTTTCCAAAACTCTAACTATTCAATTCATTCATGTATTATTTCCTGTACATTTACTATATACTATTTACCATATATTAGAATGAGTAGACTCCAGATATACTGATCTATACACTGTTTAACTTCCCAAATATACCATTGTTTCTTTAATTTAAATAGTTTTTTTACCACGTATTCATATTAACTTAATCAATGTTTCCTTTTTGACTTTTTGAAAAAGACTGAGGTTTGAAAGAATAAGATGTAAAAGGAATCACCCAAAAATACATTTATTCATGCAATTAAAAAAAAAAAAATCATCTGTATCTTTTTGCGCAAAGGATGGTTGGTATAATGTTCCTTGAACTCTCATCTCCCACGAAATCAAGAGCTGGCACAAGCCAAGCTAGAGGGGTTGCTAGTAGTTGATATCACCTTCCCATGCTTTCCCCTGCAGTGGGATAACTGCTGAGGCAACCCCTGTATTAAGTATGTTAATTTCAGCTTTGTGCAATCACTTTGACCTGCAGGAGGTGAATCATTCAGCCATTTATCTGCTAATCAATTCTGACATCTTCCAAGAACAGGCATAATTAATCACACCTCTCTTGATTTTGTGTTTTCATAAACAACATTGTTCTGCTGTCAAGATCTCTTGGTTCGATATATTTGGGAGCATGCCACCTGTGATTCAACACTGCTTTCTGTCATGACAAAGCATCATGTTTATAAAATAACCCTTTTATTCTAATTTAATTATACTATAGCTTTGTTTAAGCTTTGTTTACCTATTTTGGTTTGCATTGAAGAGTAATAAAATTCTGCAGAAAGAAAAAGCATCACAAATACTGACTCATTCATCTGTATGACCTAACACTGTACAGTGTTTTGCCATTCTGCTTTAACTTCCATTCATGGTTATTATTCTCTGGTTAGTTTGGATAATAAAGTCTACTAACTGCTGATGTGCTTCAAGGTTATGCATCATTGCTCCGGGACTGTTGATCTGCCTCGTCTTTTTGGTCTATTTTTTTTTCCAGAAATCACTACTTGTATTTCCAGTGGCAACTATATTTCGGGTGGAATTAGTGATTTTCCTCTTTCTCCATATTTGCTGTCACATCACATTAGATGTATCCAGCTGTATTGTTTGATACTGCATGAGTTACGCAGATTTCATCTTTCCCTCTCAGCGCGTTACATTTCAATACTCCAGGTCCATCTGATCTTATGTAAGGCCTCTCTTTCAGTGCACCATGTGGTAGCATATCCCAAAGAGAAGTGAGGATGATGAGAGATGATCAAACTGTGTCTCAAATGTCACTAATGGATGGATTCATCTATCTAGCTGAATAGGTCTCAGGCATCTTAGCAACCAGTTTCCTGTATTACACTGAAAGAGACCACTTACCCAAGCTCTGGGGTGACAAAGTCCACCATCAAAACTAATCTGGGTTAAAAATTTCCTTACAATATTCAGTACAAAAATGTCTTTAGACCCTTCACATCACTGGGCACAACCACACACATGCAGGCAGGACCTGTGCAACACATGGTGCTGCCCACACCCAGACTTACTTCACCATAGAGTCCTCATATGTTCATATAATCAGAAAAGCTGCAGGCTGTTTATGTACCCGTGAATAAAACCAAATATACAATAATTACCTAACCAATTTGTCAAAGTCACATTGAGATCTTAGTTGCCAATATGGTGCTTCTCTACATCTCTTGATACCTATGTGAATTTAAAAATAAAGTCTTTTAAGTCTCAAATTCTTCCTGCTCTATTTAATGAGTCCAAGCTACTTCAGGATTTCCCCCTGCTTTTCAGAAGAGAGCACATGGGCTCATTTAAGTGTTCGCTTCACAAATCATTCCAGAGAAGCATGAGTAGTTGAGAAAATACAGATTCCACAAATCCGTTGTATAAATTTACTGAATATATACTGAAAAAACCAGAGATAAAGAGAAAAATCAACAGAGTAATAATTGTCAAGCTATTTCGAGGTCTTTGCTGTAGCGTTTAGCTTTTCTATGCTGAAGGAATAAAAGAAAAGAACACGCAACTTCAGGACACCAAAGAGAATGCTGTAAACATCAAGTGAAAAGTTAATCCATCTCCTATAGTATCATGGAGCAATTGTAGAACAATGGTAGAACACCTTGGTTCACAAATGAAAACACCTACATGTAGACATGGGTAAGAAGAAGGACATGAAATTATTGTGGCTTACAACAAGCTGGAAATTAAGAGCCAAGTAGCTTCTTCCCTTTCCCTCACTCCCTTCAGTGGGAAAGGGTCAAAAGGGAAGAGATTATCGGTTGAAATAACAATTCACTGAAAAAACAGTAATGAGCTAAGGAAAACAATCAGTAACAGCAACAATACTAATAAGAATACTGCATAAAAGAGTGTGATTACAAGCAAAAAATACTTATGGAAATCTGACCTCCCTGATGTTACCAAGGCCAGCACCATATGGCTTCCCGAGACAAAGGAGAAAATGGCAGACAGTACTGCAGCTGATGGCTTTTCCCCTGAGTCTGAGACAACAAAAACCGATGACAGACAAATCCTCCAAGTTGGACCATCTTCATTTTACCACCCTGCCACACTGTTCACCACTTCACTCCCCCGGAAAAAAAAGAACAAAAATGGTGGCAGTTCCCTTTTATTTCCACCTGAAGCCACACCACCCCGGTGAGGATATAGGTGGTACAGAATAACAGCCTAGACATATCCACATAGTTCCAGGCTCTGCCTCCCCTGCCCCCAGCAACTGTGAGAAAATTAACTCTGTCCTAGCCAAAAGTAGTGATGCCATGATGAATTTTTGCCTTTTCTTTTATATCCCTTTTATATACCTTTTCACAGCTTTTTGTATTCTTAGTGTTTTTTAGCCCACATTCTTAGACTTATTTTGTTAAGCTAGGAGACTAAACATTTTAGAAGCTTTGTAGTTAGGGATCAGAAAGGCCCAGACACCAAGGTCGTCTCCAGAACACATTTTGTAAACTAAGATGGGACCATCCAGAGGAAAGGTTCTTCGGGGAGGGGGGCTCACTTGAGCCTCTCATTGGGGAATCTTTGCTAGATATGCTAATTAGTAAGACCTATAATGTTATACCCGATCGACTGTGTGTTTGCATTGTGGTGTGCATTTCGGTGCATTCCACCAGGACATGGGGCACCTAAGGATCCTTAAAATAAATACAGAGGTAAAACCCCTTTTTCCCTTCTAACCTTGTTTGATTCTTGATTTTAAGGCCAGGAAAAGGCATCAGTTGGACAGAAATACAGAGCAGAAATCAATCACATCTGTTTTGATAGTTTTGCTCAAGGATTCAATGATTTTAACCAATATTTGAATGTTGAAAATCAGGATAAATAGCAGGGTCCCAAAACAAGGTTATATTTTTCCCCCTACTTTAAAATACCTGACAAGTAGATACATGAATAGAATGAAGACCAGATATGAAAAAATCATGAAAGCAACCAGAAGAGAAGAAATACAAAAGTTTAACGTTATAGAATTATCTAAATTATGACCTACAATTTTCTTTTAGCTTCTACCTCTCCTTATGCCCAAATTTGCCACAATTTGAATTAGGTATTCAAATCAAACTTCTACTTACAGGAGCATTCCTTATTTGTTGAGCTAAGTGACGTGGCACTTTCCACCCCATCAGTAGAAGATGATGCCCCTCTAATCCTGAGCTGAATGTGGGGAATCCTGGGATCTGATCCCCAAGACTCTTATTCCACTAGCATATTGAAAAGTTCACTCATTACAAAGCTTGGTATTTAGGTTCCATTCACTTCTCCTATTATTCCTTCTTAGCCTCCTAAATTTCTTATTCTGTGCTGCCTGGTTAAAATACTTTGTTAAGAACACTGGCAACAGCCCAAGCCATGTGGAGCATAGAGTGCCGGAAGATACAACTTGGAATACTTACAAGGCTGAGGATATATTAAATCTAGGATTCCCATTTGCTCTTCAAAGCTGTAAACATCAATAACCTCATTTTAAAAGAAAGAATCAACTCCAGTTTGTTGTCTGAATTAATAGCCCTATGTACATTCAGGTTTCAAGCTTGAGGGAAGGGAGCAATCTATCCGCAGCCTTGCCTGAATTATCTCATTTCCAGAGAAGATGGAGTTTCAGAAATACCCCAGGCTTAATGTTTCCCCTCTGCCTTGTTGCTAGGAGTGTCCTCCCTCGGCAGCCCGCAAATGTCTTCTCAGGCATGCAAATCTCTTCAGGCATTGCACAAGGATCATAGGCTCCCAATCCTAGATTTTGGATCCTTTGTGATTCTCAAAAGTGTATAATTTAGAGGCTCATTTTGTTTTATCACACCTTGTACATCTGATAGGTATTTGCATCTAAAGACAGACTACACTGCCAACATAATGCAGACACAATTAATGTTCTTCTGTGTAAGCATATTGACCATGACTCCAAAAAAATGTGTAGTTTGCTAATTTAAATATTGAGCAATTTATTTGCTAATGTAACATGAAAAGATCAGCTGGTTAAATAGATTGTTCCTGTGCTCTTAGCCCACAAGTAAACTTAAAATAAAAATCAGCTATTTCAGAAAGTGTGATACAAAGGAGACACAAAACTTGCAGGAATGCTTGAGAAAGCTATCTTTTTTATTACATTCAGCCCATGAATTCCCAGGTAATAGAGATCGACCAGCTACATCCATCACTCTGTGGTAGAGATCTGAATGATGGTGACTCATGAAATCTGACAAAAGGCCATTACAAAAGAAAGCATTAATTGTGACTTCAGCAAAAAAAAAAATATATTTGAGGATAACATCTACATGTGTAAAAACTCAAATGTGTCATTGCTACTAGTAAACTATTCGAAATTTAGCATAGGATAGATGTATAAATGGGAAGAAAACCACAAGGATTCAGGTCCTAATCCAAGCAGTATGTACAATCTTTAAAATTTCCCATTATTTTTCCAGGGATTTAAAACCCTATGTAATTTTGAGGATCTATGTTGCAGCAAATACCTGAGTTCTGCATTGTTTCATCCAGTATTGATCTAACATTTAGCTGACTGTATCCTTAGATCTCCTTCTACATTGCTGTCAATAGTAGTTACATCTTGGCAGGAGTGTGTAGTAAAGAAAAAATCAGCATTTCTCCCAAGCACATGTCTCTACAACAAATATGAGGAAGATAATCTAGGCTGTCTTTGAAATTTAAGCAACTTTCAGATCAGTTAGCTATGGAAATAGGATATTCATGGTCATTCTGTTTGCGGACATGTTCATCTGCAAACCATCCTTTCCACCCAGTAATTTTTGTGCCTGTTGACAGATTTGCATGCTAATTGATACTAAATCAATGATCTCAAAGATAAGACTTTATATTTTTCAGGAAATGGGAAAGAAAATAGAAGAGTATATTAATGTTTTTCCGAATGAAAGGCCAAAACATGACCCTTCAAACATACTCCAATGCAAGCGTCATATCTGAATTTAATTTTGAATGCAAAAGTTAAATTAAGCATAGTGGTTCTACTTCAAAAATAAACCTCCTATCAAGTGTTAATCCTATGGTACTCCTCCAAAAAATCAGACTGCTGCTTGCTTTCTACTTATTTTGTTCCTGGGGTGCCGCGGTGCTCGCCAAAGGGCTAGCTCAGCTGGACCTGAGCACCAGGCAATCCCAGCCCATGGCTGAGGAGGAGGAAGGAAGCCGACCATTCGCGGGAGGACGGGCAAGGACTTGGGCGAGGCTCACCTCGACTACTGATGGCTAAGGCACAGAGGAGATAGAAGAAAGCGAGGGACTCTTCTTGGGGGAACAGGAACCGGTTTATTGGCACCGAGGAGAGGGGCCAAGAAGGGCCTAGACGGGCCTCTGACGAGAGGTTTTATACCCCGTCAGCCAGGGCAGAGCACACATTCCAATCCAATAGCAGAGCAGTTATGGGGAGGAACAGAGGCGGGGAACGTTACATGGCAGTGAATGGGGGAAGGGGTAGGCGGGGAGGGCGAACGTGGGCCAATCAAAGGAGATTACATAACCGGGAGGTGGCGGGAGCGGCAGCCATCTCCTTGGTGCCAGGTGTCACGTCTTTCCTGCTGAGGCCAACAATTTTTCCCGCCAAGCTGCCTCAGGGCAGCCATATTAGGGAGGGCGGCCATCTTATGGTTCCTGGGCCCTGGCAGGGTCAAACCACTGGGCCTTTTGGCCGACCGGGTCCAGGGCACCATGGCGGGAGCTATTGATCACCGCAACACTGGGGTAGGAACTCTTGTCTGTCTCTTGTGCAGAAAATGTTACACACATGCTGCCAATGCAGGTTCAGACACTTCTGGCAATGCTTATTTACTGGTTTTTAACATTCATGT
Source organism: Struthidea cinerea (assembly GCA_013397865.1). Lineage (NCBI taxonomy): Eukaryota > Metazoa > Chordata > Aves > Passeriformes > Corcoracidae > Struthidea > Struthidea cinerea. Next base: position 95,705 of record VZTI01005564.1, read on the forward strand.
GGGATGAGTACACTCACAATTTTGGGGCACAGCTTTTGTAAGGACTGCACTCAGGTAACAAAAGGTGGCTGTACAAGCAATCCTAGTTTGGTCACAATATTTTTTCTTCTGCAGTGCTTGCTGGTTTTTGGAATGCTAGAAGTCAAATTCCAACATATTATTGGCAGTAATAAATAACTACTACTACTAATTCCTCCTAAATACCTACAGTTAATAGGAGTGAAAATGAGTACATTGATATCTACAGACAACTTTGCCTGTGGGATTGAACATTCTATAGTAAAGAAATTGATGATCCACTCGCCAGGCGCACACAGAGTCATCCTATCAGCTCAATTTATCCTCAGCTGTTGGAGAGAAACTTTCAAAAGCTTCAGTGTTACAGCATAATGACAGCAGCAGTGAAATCTCCATTGAAACTCATGGAGTTTGGTTGGGTAATGCAAAAGGCCCACAAATAAATGAAGGTTTTGATTTTCTGGGGAGGAACCAGAAGGATCCAGAAGCAGTCAGGCCTCCAGCCCTGGAAATGTTGAGGAAAAATTCTGCACTGGGATTTCTCCATTTATGAATTTGGCATCCAAGATTATGTCTCCAAGAAGCATTATTTCCTCTCTATGTGATTTACTTAAACTGGGAATTTTTTTTTTTTTGTTTGCCATTTAATTTTTTTCCCCTCAGGTTGAATATCTGTCAGAGCACAGCAACACAGCAACAAGAGTTTTCATCATGTTAATTCACCTTTTTACTCTGTATATTAGAATTGGTCCTTCAGGTCTAGTAATATATTTAAGAAGTAATGATGGGGTAAAGCAAAAGAATCAATTATGTAGAGGCTGTATATCTTCTGTAATTATTTACCCCTATGTAATAGTGACAGAAACAACTTGTTCCTTGGAAATTTCCATCCATTCATATGATGACAATATTTCTCACTCAGTGTGCCAAAATTTTTACCAGGAAATATTGTGCAAGGCTAAAGACTGGAAAAATCAGATTCCCCTTGCAATTCTGCCACGAACTTCATGGAAAATCCTAGGAGGTATTTTAATTTTTCCCAGTCCCCCATCTGTGAAATATGAATATCTTTTTCATAAATGTTCATCACAGATGAACATTTGTTTGCTCATATATGGGCAGTGCTTGCAATTATTGGATGGAAAGAACAGAGTAATAGGTATAATGTAATTACTGAGAAAGAGCAGGAAAATTGCTAACTGATGTGTGAAACCTGATACTTCAAGGTCTTCTTCTAGGGAGAAAATTCATGCCTGAGCTGCCACTTCCAAGTCAGAAGCTTCATTTACTATATTGTCTCCTATTCTTTTCCATTTTCTTAGACTTGCAACTCATTTTCTCTTTTCTTTTTTCTTTTCTTTTCTTTTCTTTTCTTTTCTTTTCTTTTCTTTTCTTTTCTTTTCTTTTCTTTTCTTTTCCTTTCTTTTCTTTTCTTTTCTTTTCTTTTCTTTTCTTTTCTTTTCTTTTCTTTTCTTTTCTTTTCTTTTCTTTTCTTTTCTTTTCTTTTCTTTTCTTTTCTTTTCTTTTTTCTTTTCTTTTCTTTTCTTTTCTCTTCTTTTCCTTTCTTTTATCTTTTCTTCTCTTCTCTTCTCTTCTCTTCTCTTCTCTTCTCTTCTCTTCTCTTCTCTTCTCTTCTCTTCTCTTTTCCTTTTCCTTTTGTTTCCTTTCCTCTAAATTAGGCTGATGGAAGGGCGATTCAGGCACACAAGTGCTCTGAGGTCACTACCAGCATCCTGATAGAGACGAAGTACCTACACACAGTAATTGGATGGGAGAAATTGGATAACAGCAAATCTTTTAACCACAGCAGACTTCTGATCTCTTGAGAGACAGTTTAGCCAAAACATCTCTGTAGCATCCAGGTCTGTGTTGCTTTTACTTGAACACAAATATGGATTTTCTGTGGTTAAAATTTGGGTAGACTATTAACAGAAGCAAGTGTGCAATTTGTGCAACAGTACCTCAAATTTATATCAGAAGGACGTGGACTGTGCATATCTAATGAACAACAGCAACAATAATGTTTTATCTCATCATATGGTTGATTTGAGTGCATAACTCTGTTGGTTGTGCTTTCAAACTGAGCATGCTAATGAAAGAATGGGCTATGAATCCACATGCAAACAATGTGTTACAATTTGCTTCAAAAGGTTTGTGTACATGTGACTACAATATTAAATAAAGCATTATTAAAATATAGGGGTGATAATTCTGGTGTTGGCATATGTATAAAAATTCCCTGCTTTAAAATGTGTAGGATGATTAATCAGACATTATTTTTCTGGCTGATTCTATGATTATGGATTGATATTACATCATCACTGCTACCTCACAACACCAGTAGTTGATGGTATTTACCACTGGAATGAATGTTTTTAAAAACTCTTACCATAGGTGTTTTGCTTTACATAGCATTATCCATCCCAATTTAAAAATTTAAACACTGTGAATGTAACCAAAACACAAAAAGTATGTCTAAGTATTTCATAAAAAGCTTGTCATATCTTGAACATACAGTGATATGTTTAATGAAGAATACTTTGAAAGAATGGTAGATCAATTCTTGCCACTTACCTTGCAACAATAGAATGATTCTCAGGGTATATACAATAAAATACCTACTCTAATCAAAATAAGCCATTAAATCTATCTCCCTGTCCCAGAGCAACATCAGTTATTAATTCTACACTATTCAAAACAGAGTTTTCTCTGACTTATTCTTTAAAAAATGTTCTTGGAAAAAAATTCCATGATCCCTACTAAGCAGTACATTCTATTGCTTAGAAAACATTTGTTACTGTCTAGCTGGACATTTGCTAGTCTACACATAAATAATGTTCTCCGTTTATGTTCAGTCAGAACACACTTTTTTTTACAATTTTAACTCATTTTTGTATCTTATCCATCTTGGAGAACAGTTAATTTCCTTGCAATACCTGATAAGTTTCTACAAACTTTGCAGGACTTTAGAACATGAGAGATTTTGCCTGTGGTTCATTGGTTTTCCCAGTGAAGCTGTTGCTCCCACTTCCATGGTCCTCAGAAGTACCGACCCTATATGTAACTTCACCAGTTTCCAAGTATGCAGGGAGCTGAGTCCTGGGCTCCTTTATGGTCACTTACAGGTGTCACAACTCTTTTGTGGCTTAAACAGCATTCTAAACAATTTCCCCTCACTGTGGCTCTGATCTTGCCATAGTTTTCTCATCTCAAGACTGAAAAGCCTCAATGCATATGTTTCCTTTTTTAAAAAAAATTAGATTAATCCTACTTCTCTGTACTGAGATTTTTGTTTGTCCAAAATCTTCCTGCAATGGGGATCCAAAAACCACAGCAGGCACTTCAGCTAAGATCTGGCACGGAAGAGGAAAAAGGTATTGTTTCATGTGTCTTAAAGAGATCCCAGGTCAAACTATGTATTTTTGAGGAAGCCTGACTGCCTTTGACTGGCATTCAGTACAGATCCTACTAAACCCCTCCTTCTGCTGGGCTACAATCTCTTCTGCCGTTCCCTAAAGCATCAGGGCAGCATGATTAAGCAACCCAGAAGACAACCACCAACCCTGTGAATCACAGGCTTTTAGTATGAAGTCATGCCCAGCAGCTATTTTTTCCATGATGTTCACTAGTAATGTATTAAGAATAAATTGGAAAATATTTACAGAGGATTATTATTCTTTTTTTTTTTCCTGAGTCTCTGTAGGCTTTTATTTTAATTTTTGAAAGCAACCCCTCCGAGCATTTTTTCCCTCTGAAACATAGAGCACGGACTCAAGTTAAGATGTAAACATAATTTTGGAGTGTCCCGAATCTACAAACATAATCACTTTGAAGACACCAAGGACTATCTTTGGAAGGCTAAGTCCAGGGTCACTGATACTTAGACATGTATCATTTTCCATTTATAAGGCACCATGGAAATCCCAAGCTATAAACAGAGCTTCCAGAATTCTTAATTATGCTGAAGACAACTGCAAGGGTCACTATTGATGAAGGTATCTAAATAAGAATGAAAATAACAAAATAAATGGTGTTGACAGGCCTGCATCTGATTTTTTTAGAAAATGTTTTTATAATTTAAAATAAACTTTAGAGAGACTGTTTTTTTAAACATACCTTAGATTTGTCAGATATATATCAGTATTATATTTCAGTTTTTGTGTCATTATAACAGATTTTCAATATTTCTGTACAATAGACAACAGAAAAGTTCAGAAGACTGAAATTTCAATAAAAAGTCTGAAAGTTATTTTACAGTAAAGATAAAATTTACGTGGAAGTCAAATGAAATACTTCTGCAATCTAATAGGCAACATATATGGTATAGCTAAACACAGGTGTCATAATGAATAAGTAAGAAAACAAAGGAGAGTTGAGAGAAGTGAGGTCAGAAATAAACAGAAAATAGGGAAAAGAAATGTGTATATATTTACTCTAAAACTGAGAGTACCAATAGCTTTGAAATACTTTAATAACTTATGTATCTTCTTTTCTTTCCACTAGAGCTATTTTTCATTATTTATTGGAAACCAAATTCCTAACATTAACTTGTATAATAATTTATAGTCCTTCAGTTTGAAAATTATTTGACTTAGCAGAACCATTAAAGTAAGAGAAAAAATAAAAGAAACATTTTTAATGTAAATTATATATGCTATTATTGATTATGATAATTTTTTTAAAATTTATTGAGCTCAAATATTGTAGTAAAAGATCCTAAAAACACAGGAAAAATTTTATCTCACATTTACTAGAAAAAATCGCAGGTGACTTCGTGTCATACTGAATGCACTGTATTTAGATTAATCTGATTTTGAGTCTTGAAATAGGCCTGCTATGCTTATTTATATAAAAATGTTGAAATTCTGCTCTAAGTTTTCTTGGCCTGGTAATAAATTTGCCTGATGTTTTAACCATTAGTTTATAATCCTTTTTTTTTTTTTTT
>VZTI01005564.1:102033-165513 GCA_013397865.1 Struthidea cinerea
CCCCTAATCAAATTGCCCTAATTTGATGCTCTGCACTGTTTCAAACTCTTTCTGCATTCAAATTTTTGCACTTCTGAATTTTTTAGTGCTGCAAATTGCAAATTTTCTAGATTCTATAATACATATTTTTGAATCTTGTTTTTGCTATGTTCTCAGTGCATGCGCTCAACATTTTTGCATTTTCCTAGAAAACATCATCATGCCTTTTCCACATTTGATGATATTTGTCCCTTGCTCCTTCAGGGCTGTTGCACAGATTGCTATAAGGAATTGCACCTGATGAATTTCCAAACGTTTTGAGCTTTTGTTCACTGACTAAATCCATATTCTGACTGTGCTTTGGAGTATGAAAATGCACCTGAAATGTGAAAACTCTCCTTCATGTGCCCTACCTTAAAACCTTAAAAGCTGGAGTCATTGCTTGGGCTATCGTTCCCCACTCTGAACTCCTCAATTTCCACCTCTTTACTTGAATACCATGTCCCCTGCCACCAACCAAATCCTCAAAACCCACCAAAGTTTTAAGCTTCACTAAATCTTGCCAAAGCCATAAGGCGAGGTGTTTCCCAGCATTTCTAAGCATACTGAGACAGGGAGGCTTTACACAAGGCATAATAGATAAATCCTATGAAAGAGAGTTCAAAATAAACTTTCTGATGAGATTTCCTTTCCTCTGGAGTGATTTTTTTCTTTTTGTTGGAGTCCAATGTACATCTCTAATCTTAATCATTAAAAAACCTGTTCCTCTCACGTTAAAATATTTTTTTTTAGTTCCTTTCTTCTTTTTCATTTACCACACACATTTTTGTTTCACTGCTAATAAGCATTCATTCTTTTGATTTTTTTCTACTAATTTCAAATGAAGTTTTATCTTTATTCTGTCATTTTAATCCCTATCTCTATTTTGGGAATAGGCAATCAGAAAAATCCATCTATTAACTACTGACTCTAGGCTGATAGATGTAGGGTTCAATCCTACTCAGCCACCATAAATCGCTAAAAAGCAATTCAGTAATCTGAAAATTTTCATTGTTATGGCCTTCTAATAGTGACCAGAAGTAGAGTGGAGAAATTTCCCAGAGAGTAAATAAAAAAACTGGGGAGAGTTCAAAACTAACGGGTGTACACTAATTTCCTTTCCAAACTATTGCATGCAGAGACACTAATAGAAGGAAAGTCCTTCATATCCTGAAGCATGTATCAATATCTTGAAACAAGAGATGCAGCAGCATCCAATTATACTGTGTTTCAGGGATCACTTGTCCTGTGTTCTGAAACCTGCAGTTTAGTTTTACCAAAGGATGACGTTTCATTTCCTTGATATCAGAGTGTTAGGTATTCGTTCTCTAATTAAACATGTCTGTTCTAACAAAAAAATAACTTAGTAAGTGTGCATGGTTAAAGTTGGCTGTACAAATTGTCTCTGTAAAGTCATAGAGAAATTAACAATTGCATACTACACTAACTCAAGTCATAGTTTATAGAAAATTACCCAAAAATATAATTAATTACAGTAAATTACCATATCTTGGGAGGTTCAGATGAAGATTAAAGAGAAAATTGTGTTCACAGAACAGTACTTATTTTTACTAACACCTTCTTTAAGACTAACTCCTGTAATTAATTTTTAAATCATTTTTCATTGAAGATCTAGTTCTTTATACCCACTTTTATGATATGTATATATTTTAACTGCTTTTAAGATCATTGTTTCCTATTAAATTGTCTCATTACAGTCAATACCAGTTTTGTCTTTTGGATTTTAATACAGTAATGATACCAATTTTGCTGCAAAGAAAATAAAAGTGATGGAATAAAGAAAGAACCTTTGATTGCTTTGCTTAGAAGAATCACTAAATAGTCATATTAGCATTATACATGACTTTGGGGCAAATAAATAAAACCACTGAGTTTTCTGCCTAGATAATTCTACGTACACACATACAAGTTCATGTCTGTGTTTAAGAGAATATGCTAAAAACTTCAATACAGCTGGCAAGGCAAGAGAAAATATCCTAAGAAACTCGGAAGAAATAGACCTTTCTGTACATGTCCCAGGCATTTTCTTTTAATTCAAATATGTTGTTGCAAAACACTAATAAAAAGTAGAGTTAATACTGTGCAGTTTATTTGCCCCAGCCTCTCAGGGAGCTGAGATATCATTCTAAATTCACTATGCCGTATGGCCAGGGAAATAACCGGATCATTTACGTGTTTTCCAAGCTGTCATAAGCCACAGTTTCTGCGATCTGAAACACAAACTGAAAAATTCTGAGAGCTCATTACTTTTTTAAAAGGCAATAGATAAGAATGCCAATATGCCCATCATGCTACAGTGTGATGAAGATACATACATTAATGGAAGTCAATCTAAGAGGAAGCAACAAATACATTTTTTTCTCGCTTGAGTTGCTCGCTGGTCTACCTTTATTTAGTTTGAAACACAGCTCTCCTTCCAGCTCCCAGCTTCCAGTTCCTCTATGAGTTCTGTTAATCCCCATCAGGAATTAAGAGTTGGCATTTATTTACTTTGAAATCTTATTGAACAGTGCTGAACCATATACGAATGAAAAGAGACAACAATTCATTGTCTTGAAAACTGACTATTGAATATTTGATGTCTTGAATAATTTCCCTGAATAGGAAGTAAAGCACTAAGCTGTTCCAGTTTGTTGTTTTGTCGGGGGAAAGCTAATATGATTCCAGAAAACTGAAACATTGTACAATTAATTTCCAACTTCCCATCTAAGAAGTCCATCAGTACTCCACAAAGACACATGTGAAGGTTTGCCACTAATGCAGGTACAGAGTTTTAAGAAGGACTCTTTTATTGGCGCTTTCTCTTACCTTGCTGAGTATCAAAAAAAGCATGTGTTTTACACAATCTAACAGTAATCAAGATTTTTACTTACAGGAAAATCACTATAATCTTTGAAAACACTTTTCTGGTGTTCTTCAGGTATTTGCTTTTAGAAGTCATAAAGCAAGGAAAGGGAAATATCTCCTGTGATCATTCCCCGAAGTTGTACTGAAGGGTTACAGAAATGAGATATGTCCTTTTGCACTAATTACTGTGTTAAAGAAATTGTTGTTTCATAGAGTGCAGGGGTCAATAAGGCACCAAAGACAGGAGGATAAGCTATACAGACCAGAACAACCAATCCTTTCTGGAACGAAAATCAGGACTGAACTGTGGGAGAAGACTGTGAATAGAACTATTGGGATAAAGATATGAAGTTCTTGCCTTTTTCATCTGAAAATAGAAGTTTCAGAGTAGGTAGAAGCAACAGTAAAAATGGTAGCCATTGACTGGTGGTGGGTGGTGGAGAAAGGTAACAGACAGGCTGAGTCAAATGGAGGATGCTCAGCAAAAGTGGCTTCAACAAACTGAGGTGAAAAGTCAAAATCCTTGAAGAAACACTGACTTTTAAAAACCATTCATTTACAACTGACCAGCATTCCCATTACGAGAAATTCTGGAATTGTTCATAAGTTCCCAGAAAAATCTGTTTGTTCCTCATATCTATGAGAAGAATAATTTCTCAACCAATTATCAGCAGAAGCAGCGGAAAAAATTGCTTTGAGTCCTTAAAACATACTAGTGATAGGGGAAATAAGTATATCTTCAGCGGAACAATACCCCCTGCTATCAAAGTATTGTCCAAGTTTTTATGAAATCACACAAGGAACGTAAATTTTTGTTATTAAAATATTTATTATTCTTTATCTGAACATTGTGCAAGTTTGTGTTAGGGACACAAACTGGAGCTCTAATGAGTTTTCCGATAGACCCCAATACTTCTGTGAAAGAGCTTCAAAGAGCTTTTGAGCTGGAATTTCATTTTGGTTTTTCCCATACAAACAAGAGCACCATATCTTGTGAGTCATCTGAGACAAATAAAACTTTCATTGTAAAGTAAACAATTTTCTACATCTGTTTATTTAGCCCAAATGGCTTTTCTGCTGTGCCCGGAATACTGAAAATCTCTTGTGCTGTCTGTTTTGCTCATAGTACATGGGACTCAAGCTAACTTCTGTCCAGATCTCTTTAGAGTTAACACGTATCTTACATCAGGATTTCTTGGATAACTCTTTTGCACATGGAATGAACTTAAGGACAGCAAAGTTAAAACAGTTTGCTAATTTTGATTCCTTCACATAAAGGAAAGAGTAGATATTTTTCAAATTAAAAAGAAACTAGGTAAACAAAATCTTTTCTTCTTCTCCAGAAATGGATCCTAAAATGAGGAAAGAAAAATATTCTAACAAGCTTTCTTAAAAACATCAGAAACACAGAAATAAATGCCATATTTACAGCATGGAATATTTTTAAACAACTTTCAGGGCTACTGCTGCGTTACTTCTTGTATGCTCTTGGCTCAAGTGTAGGGTTGAGAATTTTTGTGAGGTTAAAAATTAAACTACCTTACTGTAACAATAATGTTAGACATTAAACTAATATTAAATATTTCCAGCAGATATTTACTTAATTTCTATAACTGCTTAATATTTCCATGCATCACTTTGATTGTGCAGCTATGGAATAATTAGAAATACTGAGTTCTGAATCCAAATTGTGATAAAACTTTTCATGGGATTTGGCTGCATGCTTTTTAAATATAGTATAAATCATAGCTGTAAACCCTTATCTTGGATGTATGGAGTGTCACAGAATATTCCTTATTAAGTATACGGAGCTGCCTCTCAAGCAAAAATATGCACTTACAAATCAGGTTAAGGCACTAAGTTTTGCAAGGAACTCGGTAGACAGTTCATTTGTCTAATAAACTCCTGTTTGTGGGCAGGATTATGAATTGTGATGAAAAAAACAACGACCAGATGAAGGGTTGGATAAAAGATAAAACATGACAACAGTAGCACTGGTCCTTTCATTCAATTCACTGAGATTTCTCTATTTGCATGAATTTCTTTCCCTTAATGTGTTCTTTTATGTGTACGTATATTTCATTTCATTAGGTTTCTCTTGACTGTGAAGAAAACCTTTCAGAAAAAGGAAGGTTTACTTTCTCTGTATGGAATATGATATTTAAGCAATATTGTTCCCATGTTTTTTAAGTAGGCTACTTAAAAAGCATTACATTTTGCCTACTTTTACTCAGTAACTGAATCTTTTCTTTCCTCATGAACTGTCAAATGATAGTACATAAGCTATGGAACAATTACATTGTATGTATTAGGATGTTGAGTTGATGATGATGACAAAGATTTTATGAAGATTATAAAATATAGAGGAGTACTAAGAGATAATTTTTACAGAATAAGCTGACATTAAGGATCAACATTTGTTGTTCAGTATAAATATCTGCACTCTAAAGCAGAAATGACAGTCCTTTGGATATCTCATTGTAGTCATAGAGAAATAGTGCTTTTTCTTTGGTCAGATTCTTTGGTAACACAGAATTCAGACTGTTAACATAATTCATTACTGTGTCTCAGTTTCGTATGTCTCCTTAAGTAAAAATTAAACCCCAAATCCTAACCAGGAAATCAAAAAGGAATTACATCTGTTCTGCCTCCAAATTAATATTTTCAAAAGGAGAACAAGTTTGCAGTAAATATCACTCAAAGCGATTTTGTTGTTTTAAAATTATTTTGAATGAATGTTTGAATACCATTTGTAATCATTTAAGATACACCCTTTTTCTAAGGCATACCTTTTATTCCATATTTTTTGGTTCAGTCCTTACCCACTTCATTGAATTAAAAAAGGCCTTTTTGTACATCAACTGCATATTGCTGTCAAGATTTTGCCAGGATTTTTAGAAACAATATATTCACAGTATCATGCACATAACAAAACAATGCTTCATTCAACAATGCCCAGTCTTATTATTATTTACCATTGGTGAGCACCTTCATGAGCGGCTTTGAGTTTTGGGAGAAGCTTGGAAAATGCCTGTGGGTTTGACGACAAGGCATGGCCAGTCACAGCAGCAAGGTCCAGTGGAGCTCCTAGAGGCTGGAGCTGAAACAGTGGAAGAGACAGTGGGAGGACTAGTTTTTCTCCCTCTTTAAAGTCATTGCTATATTTTATATCTATGACTTAGATACTGCGCCACAAGCTCCCATTTTAATGGGACAGCCAGGAGCCACAAGAGCCAGGCTGGCTACCTTGTTTCTCGTGGCTCCATCAAGTGGCCCACAAGCTCCATTACAGACAAGTACATTTTCTTCTGAACCAGCACCTAGCTTCTGTTCCAGACAAGTACATTAATTATCAATAACATAGAACACAAAAATATTGCTCAGTGGCACCAGTTTGATGTATTTGGGTCAGATCAGAATGACTTGACAAAAACATTTTGTCTTTTTCTATGTTCTAAAATAAGTAGCTTTTGCAGAGCAAATTAGAAGTCATTAAAGCCTTTTTATTCCCATTAATACATTCTGAATACAAAAGGAAAGCTTACTTCTGGGTAGCCCTTACATTTCTCTACTCATGGGTAGCTTTGGGGGAATATGATCAAACAAGATTTTTAAAAATGAAAGTTGTCATCGTCAGTGTTATTTGTGTCTTACAATTTTTGGTGATAATGACACACACATCTCTCCCACTTTAAATATTGGCTCTGAGAAAAGAGCAGTGACTTAAAAGTGTGTGTTTCTCTGCATTGATTGTAAAGAGGACCCAAGGGCGACTAGCTAAGATAATATACATCTATACTCTATACTGTTACAGTTAGTCACTTGCATTGCACATCTTTACTCTGTCAAGGGGCTTGGAAATATTCCAGGGACATGACAGTAAATGCATATTCATAGCCCTTAAATTCAGAGAGCTATCTCTTTGACACTTGCCCAGACTGAGATTTTGTTGAGGTATCAGATTCTTATCTTCTAGATCTCCTCCACGACACTAAGGAAAGCAAGTAAATTTATGTATGAAAGAGGGATAATTTTTAAAACCTCTCAACCCTTTTTTAAAAGCACTCTCTACAGAGCTTAATTTCATTTAGCAAACAAGTTTTATGAAGTGTGATTTGGGAGGAAATGCCATCAAAATTAAAAGTGTACTTCAGCAATTTAATCTCTATATCACAACCAGGATTTTCCATATGCTAGAACAGCTAGAAACAAGTGTGCTGGTCTAGGAAATGTGATCTTTGCCTAAATCATCTGTAACACTGGATCCTGTCCAGTCAAATCAGAAATACTAGGCTTTTTGTATCTAATAAATTATTAAATTCCTCAAAGACATATGTCCAAAAACATACAGATGAGTTTCCAGTTGTCATCTGGGTGATAAACTGTGAAAAAACCCCAATGTTTTGTTCTCTGTACTCTCAGAGACAGTTCCCCCTTGGTTTTGGCTACTCTGCATTTATACAGAGAGGATTAGGCTTCCTACTGGAAACTGTTTTGACAAAGAACAGATAACAGAAATATCACACATTAGTTTGGTGGGAAAAGGGGCTGGAAATATGCCTTAAAGCTACTTAGATGCCTGGACATGCAAAGAGCCACCGGAATTTTTAAAAAGAGCCAAGGCATCTAATTTCTTACGTCATGAGTCAGATAAATGAGGTATACTTTAACATGTGAACTATGGAGAAACAAATCTACAATTTGAGAGTTTACTGAGTAATTTAGGGTGGAAGGTGGAGATCACCTGTCTGGTCAAACCCACTGCTCATCTTAGATCAGGCTTCCCAAGACCTTGTGACTTTTTTAATATCCCCAAGGATGAAAAGTTCATAGCCTCTCTACACAACCTCTTTTAGTGTTTCAGTATCCTGTTGTGATTTTTTTTTCCTAATGTTCAAATATACATATATATATATATATATATGTGTGTGGTTTATTGTGCGTATATATATATATATTTTCCTAATGTTCAAAATTTCCTGTGTTGCAACTTTTGTTCTTGAGCATTCCCTTCTATTAAATACCTGAAAGCAGCATCATGTCCTCTTTGCCTTCTCATCCTAAGAAGATGTCACTCTCTCAGCCTCTTCTTGTACATCACATACATTCAAACATCCTAGTCATCTAAGTGGTCCTCCCCTGGGGAACCAAAACTGGACACAGAACTGCAGATGAAGTTAACAAGAGCTGAATAGAGGGGAATAGTCACGTTCACCAAACTGCTACCTACAGTCCTGCTCACACAGCACTGTATGCAGTTGTTTTCCTTTGGTGCAAGGACAGACAAAGAGCCTACTCATGTTCTTCTTGGTTTTCCACCATTACCCCCCAGGTCTTTTCTCCTAAGCTGATTTATGGGTGGTCCCCAGCCTGTATTTGTGCATGGATTTGTACCTCCCCAGATGCAGGACTTTGCATTTGTCTTTCTGAACCTCATGACTCCTGTCAGCCCATTTCTCCAGCCCTCTGAAATCTCTCTGAATAACAATCCTGCACTGCAGTTTATTGATCACTTTCTTATCTACATGTCCCCAAATTTGGGGAATGAACACTTAAAATGGTCTGAATCCATCATGATGACTTCAATCACCTGGACAATTCCACTGCCAAAAGAGACAATAAAGTATACACACAAACACATATTTATTTTGCTTCAATTTCTTCCTGCCAGAATTTAGGTTCAATAGCTGCATTGCAATCAAAGGCGTGGGGTCTCTTAAGGCCACTTCCAATAATGCAGTAGCAATCTTTCCAAAAAAACCACACAGATGAAGGTTTGGCTTTTGCTTAGCAGTCTGACACTTACAGCACTTGGACAATGAAAAAAATGGGAAACAGCTTTGAAGCTCCAACTCAGCTGAGAAGGGTCCAATCCTATATCTCTAATCTTCCAGGAGAGTCTCATAATCCTCAGACTTAAATCCGGAATGGGGAGAAAATCCTCCTGACTTCTCCTGGTGAAAGACCTACTTGATTGCTACAAATGAACCTATAGTAGTTAGGTACAAAAAGGAGTTAAATAAAGGAGCTAGGAACTCACCTCAGCTTGTGTTTTTACTCAGTGCTCTCTAAACAGAGAGTAAGCATGTATTTTACAGTAAACAGTCACTGGATAAAGGCATAAGAACTTAATTTAAAAAGGAAATGTGAATTATGTTAACACCCAACAACACCGCTCATTAATAAGTCACAACATTTGTGCTGATTACCAGGCATATATCAATCTATTTAAATTTGTGACGAGTATATAGTATTGGTAAATAAATATAAATGTTACTTTAGCATTCACCCCAAAGCTTGTTTAATAATTTAGATTTGGCATATTTCACCTTCCAAAATAAGTGCTTTGAAATCTTGGGACTGCTGTGAAACATGAGCGATGTTCTACTGAATAACAGTATCAGAGTCTGATCTCCGTATATATTAAAGATCATGTAAATTTTTAAACTCTTCTGGTTTTTCTTCAGTGTGCTATATTGATTTTTGGTATGAAATTAAAAAATTAGCAAATACTACTGTAAGGTTTTTTTATCTTCTTTTAGTGATTAGATGATCTTTACCGTCTCTTCCAATCCAAACCATTTTATGCGTCCATAATTCTACACATGAAATGATTTTAAATGTACCTATTAATTGCTACAGGAATACGATAAGCTAAGTGATTTTTCACTTCTAAACCCAGTCCATTTGGGATAATATTAAGATTAATGGTTTTTAGTACTAGTTTCAGTTTATCTAATTTGAAATTTAAATATTAGAAGCCATCTTGTTCCTAATGTAAATCAGTTAGAGAAGACATGAGTCTGTTTCATCTTTTAATAGAAGTTAACTATAAAAATGATTGCTAAAATATGACCAGTCCTAGTCTCTTACTTTTTAATAGTTAGAAAAGGCTTTTGCTACTTAGTGCACCTCTCTTATCCATTTTAATCTGAATTTGGTAATCCATTAAAAAGAAAAAAAATCAGAACAAGATTATAAAATCAAACCACAGTATCTCATCTCACCTCGAGCTGTAGAGATTATTTTTGGCACAGTTTCTGATACTTCTTATGATAAAGTCATAGATATTTTTCATTAATATTTCTAATATCTTTTTCATCTCTTGAAAGGTGTCAGTCAATTTTCTCCTTAGCAAACAGAAATATCCCCTTTTAGGCTTTGTATACTTATTTCCCTAGAATCTGAGACAAAAAGAATAAAACATTTAGCTAAAATTAAGGCTAGATTCCCCAAAGTATTTTAGTTTCTTAAGCAGGACATGTTCTCAGTTGCTTGTTCTCCCTGGCTTCAAGCATCTTTTACCCTCTGTTGCACAGTAGCAAATATTTGGCAGGCAGAGTTTAAACTGCACAAAATCTACCTTGAAGGTTTTGCAATTTTATAAGAGAAAAATGTGAGCTGTGTGGGTGATGTTAAGTTCCTTGACAGCAAATGCCAACTGGCTTAATAGGACAGAGCTTCTGCCACAGTTTCTAATTATCACAAGGCAAAACCTTTCCAGGAGTTTTTTACAGCAAACTAGAACACTTACAAGGGGCATGGTTTGTAGAATTTGTACAGTAATTCCTTTTTTCCGAGTATAATGTCCAATGCTAATAATAAAACCAAATTGTTAGAGGCACTAATGACAATTATCTACTGATTTATGACTTTCATTCTTCTGCCTTTCTTGCCACAATAAGCCCAGCTTCCAAACAGCCACAGGGCAAGAGAGAGCACTGAACACAGCAGCTTGAATCTAAATGCATGTTGACTCCCTCACCAACATGTCTTTTTACTTGCCAAACAGGGTATATTCCCCTAAACAGGGCATACAAAAGATGTACTAGGAAATTATCCTAATACTCCTAGTACATGTATTATACTATATTCAAGTATTTCGAGATTAAAATCTCCCAGGGCTTTCAGTTATATTCATGCATTATTTCCATAGAGGAAATTTTTAAGTCTTCATTAGAAATTAAATACATCCTTATAACACAAATATTTTACATTAAATTTGGTGGATATGTCTGCTTTACATGTGAAGTACAAATCAAGCCACAGAAATGTCAAAGGCTCAGGTAATTTTCCTTTCAGCTTACATGTATAATTATATCTGATAACTTGGTACCTAGCTACTATACCTGCAAACAATGAACTGCCTGTAACTTAAGATTTTAGTATTTTTATATAGCTATATAAAATCAAGCATTTAATTAAATACCTTTCTCCAAATATAACCTTTCTCCATCAAATGACTATGCATACATTTGACAATGAGACTGCCAACACTTCAGCCACAGAGAGTGGAGTAATTATCCTTTGGCTCCTTGGGCTAACACACCAGAAAAGTGATCCAAACTCAGAAAGGCTTGGATTTCAGGTCTCTACATTTTGAAGTCAAGGAGGGGCTGTTCTTTTGCTTCTTTTAACCTCCACCCAGGTAACAGTCTAGTGTGGCCCACCTGCTGACAAAGGGATAGTTCATCAGCACAGTACGTAGAGCTGCATTGTCAACTCCACCTTGGACAGTCGGTAGCAAGTTCAAATCTGCTCTGTGGGTTTTCCCACATCACATACCCACAGAAGATCCTTACCTGCTGGGCAGACAACTGAGTCATCCTTTAAAAAAGCTGATAAAAGAGCTCACTTTTTCCTTCAGACCTTGGATCAATGAAGCAGAGCCTTTTCTGTGCAAAAACACCTAAGCATATCCCAAAGTGTGCTGTTCTTTCTCTGAAGGTAGGACCAACTTCTCGTCACAGGGTGCTTTCATAGCCCCTCACATGGCAAGCAATGAACCAGGCCCACGGTCCCTCCAGGTGTTCCTCTCAGGAGTTGAACGAGACCAGGCCAGAAACAGGACTGAAGAGAAGGCAGCAATGTGAGTCCAAATCTGACAGGCAGACAGAGATGTATGAACCAATTGGCCCATCCCATCCAGGCAGTAAGATATTTATAGGATTGGGATAGGACAGGTATAGGATATCTATAGGACAGGTATACCTGGGAGGTAGGACCAGAGATGGGAACACCTACAAGACAGTTCAAGGAGGGAATTAAGGCTGAGATGAAATAGAGCTCACAGACCCATGGCGAGGAGGAGAGAGGAGGCCCCAGGGAAGATTGAGCAGGAACTGAAATGCCCCTTCATGCCCTCGGGACCCTGATAGCCTCCTACCTGAGTGTCGTGCAGTCCTGCAAAACAGAAGCCAACTATGCTGAGCTGTATGCAGAAGCTCAGCTTATTTGAATGCATGCTGGTTTAAGATTAAGAGCTGTCTGCTGGTTTAATTGACTGAGCCAGCGTCAGTCTTTTTCATCATACTGCTGCTGGGCAATTCTCCAGCTGCAAAGCTGTCTCTGAAAGAATGGTCCCAGCATGTATTGACAAGGGTCCCATTCTCTTCTGGACAAACAAGTCACTTCCCTCTGCAAATGTGTCATTTTGTAGTTATGCACGAAAATGAGACAGCTGGTTGGGAGCTCAGCAGAGGCATTTGTTTACAGTGATCACCTGTAGGGCAAGCAGGTATTCTGGATATTCCTGAAAGACAAGAGCCAGAAAGCCAGGTGGTTTGCAGCTGTTTTGTACCTATGACCAAAAGGTACTATATCTAGGAGCCAGAGTTTTCCCTACCTCATATCTGCTCTTAAACTGACCTTCTTTGTAATAGATCTAATGTGAGGATTAATTTATATGTGTATGTAGATGGAAGACGAGGTCAAAACCAGGGTGCCCCAGTGAGACAGAAGGGGGCACCCACTGATAGCAAATGCTAACTGGTGTAGCTCTTCTGAGTTATACTGCTTTAACCTCTCCTGTTTTTCATCAGTTGCTTGTCATCAGCCAAATTACAAACTGAGAAACCACTCATTTTCAAAACTGATGATCTTCTCATATTATGGATCATTAATTCACTTTTTTATTTTTTTAAAGTGTTGTTCTGTTTCTATTTTAAGAAAAATCCTAAGAGCCTGCATTGGTTTCCATATACTAAGACAATAAAAACCACCTGTATAGTTAACTAAAGAACTTCTTTGAATGGTAGAAGACCAAAATCCTTGACCCTTCCTACCAGCTCACCAAACTTCAGGGCATTCACTCTAAATATTAGCAATTCAGGAGGAGCACCCATGAAAGGAGTGGCTACGTACAAGGGAAGCCAGCTGATGTAATCTTTTTGGATTTCAGTAAAGCTTCTGATACTGTCTCTCACAGTATCCTGCTGAACGGCAGCCAGCTGGATAAGCACAGTGGGTGAGCAACTGGCTCATGGGTCAGGTGCAAAGGGTTATAATAAATGGGGTTACAGTGGGCTGGTGGAGGCACATTAGTGGGGTTCTGCAGGGCTCCATTTTATGCCCAGTTCTCTTCAACATCTTCTTAAACAACTGGACACGGGACTGGAAGGAAAACTAAGTAAGTTTGACTATGATACTAAATTGGGAGGAGCTGTTGACTTCCTTGAAGGCAGAGGAGCCCTGCAGAGAGGCCTTGACAAATTTGAAGGCTGAACAATCACCAGCCATATGAAGTTTAACAATGACAAATACAAGATTCTGCACCTGGGTGGGCAACCCTGGATGTACTGACTGGGGAATGAGATGCCAAAGAGCAGCCCCATGGAAAGGGACTTGGGGATCCTGATCAAGTTGAACGTGAGTCAGTGGTGCCCTGGCAGCCAGGAGGGCCAACCATGTCCTGGGGTGCATCAGGGACAACATCGCCAGCCAGGCAAGGGAGGGGATTGTCCCACTCTGCTCTGCACTGGAGCAGCCTCACCTCAAGTGCTGGGAGCAGTTTTAGGTTCCCCGACGTAATAAAGGTATAAAGCTATGAGAGAGCGTCCAGAGGAGGGCAGCAAAGATGGTGAGGGGCCTTGCAGAGAAGCTGTATGAGGAGTGGCTGAGGTCACTTGGTCTGTTCAGCCTGGAGAAGAGGAGACTTAGGGGAGACCTCATTGTAGTCTACAACTTCCTCATGAGAGGAAGCAGAGGGGGCACTGATCTCTTCTCTCTGGTGGCCAGCAACAGGACCCGAGGGAATGGCCTGGAGTTGCATCAGGGAGGGTTTGGGTTACATATTAGGGAATAGTTTTTCACCCACAGAGTTCAAGAGGAATTTGGACAACACTCTCAGGCACATGGTGTGATTATTGGGACTGTTGTGTGCAGGGCCAGGAGTTGAATTTCAGTGATCCTTGTGAGTCCCTTCAAACTCAGGGAATTCTATGACTTTATGATTCTAATTGCAAGTGACTCCTTTCCTGCTCTCCTTCCTTGATGCTCCTGGTTACAGCAACATGCACTCTGGGCTGGTTCAGAGGACTTCCCTTAAATGCTCATAAAACATGATGAGAAGTTTTTACTTTTCCAAGTACCAGAAAAAAGAGAGAGTTTTAAAAGTAAAATGCCTTTTGAGGAAGAATGCTGAAAGACATTTTTTCTTTGAGTCATGAAATAGTAATAGGCTTCCGGGCTCCTAGACAGAAGCAAGATTCAGACAAAGTAAAGCTCTGCAAAGAGTAGAAATGCATTGATTTTAGTGTAAAACCCAACTAAGAAAATAGGCATGCCAGGAAAATGGTTTCTGCCAGTTCTCCAGGAATGACAACAGCATGAAAAACTTACTACAGGTAGAGATGAATAGGTAACAAAGTGAGAACAGGAGAGAGATGCTATCCTTATGAAGAGCTAAGTGAACTAATTGTTGCATTCTTTATTGTCTTCCCTGTGTCTTTTAAAGATCATTACAGCAATAATACTATCAGCTTTGGATGTAAGCATCTATTATTCTCTATAGTTATATTTAGGCACTAACAAGAGATGGTGAATGCAAAGGAGAAGATAAAAGGAACTGATGAAGTACAAAGATAAAGATAGAATCACAAGAAGACAGACAAAGGTTATCAACATAATGCAAACTAATTTCAAAAATTTGAATCCCTAGCTTGTTGACATTTCTGAACATCTTTATGCAGTTATCTAATAAAACTAATTTCATGGGAATGGAGGCATAATATAACAGTTAAGGAGTAATCACCAGCTTTATTTGATTATTACTGTTCATGCTTTGGAAAGTCTTTGTAGCTTCTGAATATAATTGATAAAAACTTACAATATATTACTATTTTTAAAATTGAAAGCAATCATCCTCATGCTTTTATATCAAACATATAATTAATTATTCAGGCACTCATGTTCTTTCAGATATGCTGCAGTTCTCTAAGGAACTAGAGGACTTTTTTTACTACAAAAAGCCAATAGGTTAAGAAAATTTTATTATGGTATTTACATAAGTGTTTCAGAGAATATGCTTTTCTGTCACACTGGAAAATCTGGCCATTTCTTATCAGGTTCCCTGAAGCACATACACCAAGTAAGCTGAGATCTTATACTTAACATAGACTTGGGTATGAAGGAAGCAAATGTTAACAAATAAAGCAAAAGAAACTTCATTGTCCCAAGCCTAATTATGTAGTTGCCTAATTAACATTGGTTGGCTAATTAATTAATATTAGTATATACATCCATTCTCCCTCTCTTTCTTCATTCTGTAGAAGCTACAATGTACATTTGTATATGCTGTTAATTACATGAATCATTTATTCAAATCTTTAATGCGGATACTTAACTTACCAGCATTACTATCACAAAACCTTTTTTTAAAAAGACAACCTCTGAATTTCAGAGCAGTTTCATTTTGTATACTTTTCTGATGGATTCATTCAGGGAAGCATTGGGTGGTCAGAATGCATTTGAACCAGATCTTTGCCACAAACTAGGGATCCAAATTAAATTTATAGAATACCACCTGGCAGGACAGAGCCTGATGCAGCAGGTATTGGTAGTAGTACCCCACCCCAACTGTCCTTGAGGGTAAGCAGAGATTTTTTTCACAACTGTTCATAAAATCCATTGGGATCACAGAATATTCTGAAGAAGGGACCCACAAGGATCATCAAGTCCAGCTCTTAAGTGAATGGCCCATACAGGGATCGAATCCATGACCTTGGCATTATTAGCGCCATGCTCTAACCAGAGTTAATCTCAGGGTCAAAAAAAATCAGGATTAAAGCTAGCCACTCTGGACAGAACACATTTCAAGCTGGTTTCCTAGGGGTAATAAAGAAGAGCTTTCTATGCGTATGTTATGGCCCAGTGTCTGAGGGTGTAATGGATTGAGTTTGTTTTTTTCTCTCTAAGGTTTGCAGCCAGTTTGGGTGCTTTCTTACAAAAGCAGATCTTTATCTCTCTCAGGTTTTGAAGATTTCACAGGCTCTAGCATATCATATTCATCCATTTTTTTTTTACACAGTCAAATTTATAGTATAATATTTAACTGTAATGTTCCAACTGGGAAGGGGCTGAGTGAACAGCTAGTTATAAAAATAATCATAAGTAACTTCACTGAGAGTCAAACTTGATTAATTTGAGCCTTTCTACTTAGGTCCTACTCATCTACTTTTGTTCTGAGCTAAATAGGTGTAGTGGTCTTGGTTGAAAATATTTATTACTTACTTATTTCTTTATTTTTTGTGAGATAAGAATTAAGAGAAAGCAAAACAGGCACAAAACTTAAACAACTGCGGTACAAAGAAAGAGTTTTATTACTAATAGAACTAAAAGTAGAAAGAAATAACAAGAAATTAAGCAAACCTCTCCCCTCTTCCAGCACTTTTTTTTCTTAACTTGCACAAAGGGTAACAGAACATGGGGTTTTAGTCAGTATTCCAGTTCTTGAAAAGTCTCTGTCTTATGCTTAAGGGAAAAAAAAAGGGTTTTCTTCTGCTTCACGTGGTTCTCAAACTGCCACCAACAGCAGACCCGCCCAGAAAGAAACAACCTGCTGTATTGTAAAACATCTTTTTTATGAAAAATTTCACAGTTCCATCACACTGCTAAACATAAGCCATCACATGGGGTTATTACTCTTTTTAAGGTTGAGTTATTTTGGCCTGAACACAAAGGCCTTTTTTTTACTACAAGTCTCTAAAAGCCTCTCACTACTTCTATATAGCTTGGCATAGGCACTTTTCACAATTTTCACAGGCCACACATGAATTTTCCATCCCCCCATGTACTTTAAATGGATTAAAGAGACAAACAGTTTGTGGTATTACAGTCTTTTACCACGGCATGCAAGAAGTTTTTTAAGCTACGCGGGAGAGACGCGGCACCGGCCCTTTTCTCCCGTCACCATTTCAGCTCTGTCTCACATGACTCACTTTCTCTTTCTCTCTGACTCTGAAGCCGCCGTGTTGAAGAGTGTTCTTGTTCAGGCTTTATGGTGAGGAAAGCCTCGCTCCCTTTTGTGCTGCTGGCTGCAAAGTGTCTTTTTCAGTTCAGTGCGAAGTGTGTTAGCTGCAGACAGGATGCTGCGCCAGCTCCTGCTGGCTCTGCCGGCTCCGCATGGAGAGGAGAGGGACCTGCCGGTCCCAAGAAGCCGCGCCGGACGGGTTCGGCTGTGTGGCAGTCTATGGCTGGCTTTGGCTGCCAGCGGCTCTGGGACAGTCCACCCCCAGCGACTCAGGGTCTTTGCTGCATTGGGGGCAGGGGGAAGGGGCAGGGGCCCAGCCCAGTGGAGCCCAGAGGCTCCGAGGCCCCTCCACCTCCCGGTCCGCGAGCTGGAACGAAAAGGAAATTCTCGCCTTTCCGCGCGGTTTAAATATGTAAATTTAGAGAAGCGTCATTGGTCTAAAAGATTGCCTGTCAATTCAGGGTCAACCCACTACAACAGGTTTGCTTCATAAGGGCCAGGTTATTTGTAGTGTTGGGTGGTAAACTCTTTTTTCCTGTCATCTCACTCAAAGCTTGCCTGCTCATCATCTTTCCAAAAGGACTCCTTAATGTCAGCACACATGAGGATTTGGGTCTTCTGCATTTCAGTGGTGAAGCTGCTGGCACACAATACTGGAGCCATCCTCATCCTGGAAGATGACTCTTAACTGAGCTGTATCTCCGATGCCCTGGTGCTCTGCTCCTTGCTAACCTGGATGATAACCCAATAATGGATTTCCCTTGCATCTACCAACCAAATGTATTGTTATTGGTTTTATTTGTGGTGTGGTTTATTCATCCAGAAGATGTAGTTGATTCAATAACCAAACCCACTTTCCACCTTCATAAGAACAGAGCTGGACAGAGGATTTAGTGACACACTAGTTTTCTTCTCCATCTTCCACCAAACCCACATAAAATGCAATGCACGGGGTGGACAACATATGCAACAACTGAAGCAGTTCAGAAGGGATCAGCCACTGTCACTTGCTAAAAGAGAAGCTTGATATTTTTTAGTATTCAGTGGGGGTTTAGTGCTGTTCAAAAGTTGCTGTGTATGCTACACCACACCTGTCTCATTCTGTTATATTTCAGCTTTTCTGCCTTTTTACATGAAGATCAGACAGGAAATAGTGCTGCTTCTGTCAACTTTTTGCTGGTAAGCTCCTCTTTACCATCTCACAAAAGGCTTTGCTTCATCTCATTTAACAGCATGAGCCTAAGAGACAAGTTATCAGTTTTTCCAAGCAGTACAGCTCCCTTAATGCAGCTTGCCCAGCCATTCCCAGAGGTGGGATCAATATTGCTATATTGAAAAGAATGGTTTTGGTGCTCACGTAAGAAAAAAGTAATGTTTGTGGCTTTTGTGCACAGCGTAAGCAGATCTACTGCAGAGAGATATTACAGTGGCTTCCTTTGACAATATCTTTCAAATCATGTAACAAGCTCTATCCTGGACCCCTTCAGCATGACCGAAGAACTATTTATGCATTGCATTTAATACATGTTTCAATGTAAAGTGCATTATAAATCTTGATGACAAGAGCTTCCAGGGCTTCTCTCCTCTCCCTCCACGTGGGAGGTGGCTGTGTTGGCTGTAAATGCATAGGTTCATAGTGACTGGTTTTCTGTGTCCCCATGTCACTGTTGAGTGGAATAGCTTCAACTAAATGTGTAGAAAGTACCTCCCATCTCTTCCCTTCCACCCTGGCAGTGTGTAAAGCTATAGGAACAGAGGATTTCAAAGGCAACATATGGGCAGCCTGCTGGATCAGTGATTTATCTGTTAGGCTACAATAAAAAAAATGTGGCAACCATAGTCTTTCCAAGACTCATGCCTTTAAAAGAAAGGACTGATTTCTGCCTTGTTATCAGCATATGATCTAAAGGGTGAAGTCAAAGAGAAAAGAGTCATAGCTCTACAATATTTACTAGGCATTAAACCTCTGAATGGCATCAAAACTCTGAATGGCATCAGTAAGTGAGCATTTCCACTGCCAAACTCTCTCTGTTCCCTGCAGATGCCCTGAGTGGGACTCCAAATTACCCAGCAGGATCTGCACTTCTGTAAATCACAGAGTGTAAGCCACAGCACAGCAGCACCTACTAGTCTCTTTGGGCATAGTTTTTTTGTGCTGTATTCTCAATACATTCTCCAGCACAGTTCTGGCTCACATAGCCCCTGCATAATTTGTTTGTGTTTGTATTTTTCCCAGAATTAGAGAGCAGTGTATTGGATTTGTGTGGTCAGGTTTGGAAAGTGCATGGGCTAAAAGGGTGGCTTCTGTGAGAAACTACTGGAAGGCCCCCCCCATGCCTGATGGAGCCACTACCAGCTGGCTTCAAAACAACCCTGTCGCTGGCCAAGGCTGAGCCCATCAGTGATGGTAGTAGCACCTCTGGAATAATGTACTTGAGAAGGGGCAAAAACCAGCAGCAACTGCGGCCAGAGAAGTGAGAATATGTGAGAGAAAATTCTGCAGACACCAGGGTCAGGGGGAGGAGGGGAAGGAGGTGCTCCAGGTGCTGTAGCAGAGATTCCCCTGGAACCTGTGGTGAAGATCATGGTGAGGCAGCTGTACCCCTGAAGCTTCTAGAAATCCACTGTGGTACAGTGATTCATCTGTAGCCCATGGAGGACCCTACACTGGAGCCAATGGAAGCCCAAAGGAGGCTGTGATGCCATGGGAAGTCCACACTAAAGCAGGTTCCTTGCAGTATATGTGGCCCATGGAGAGAGGAGACCACATTGGCGCAGGCTTGCTGGCAGGACTTGTAACCCTGTGGGGGATCCACACTGGAGCAGCCTGTTCCTGAAGGACTGCACCCCGTGAGAGGGACCCACGCTAGAGCAGATCATGAAGAACTGGAGCATGTGGGAAGGTCTAATGTTGGAAAAGTTTGTGGAGGACTGTCTCCCGTGGGAGAGATCCCACACTGGAGCAGCAGAAGAGCATGAAGAATCCTTCCCCTATAGAGGAAGGAGTGGCAGAGACAATATGTGATGAACTGACCACAGCACCAATTCCCCATCCTCCTGCACTGCTGAGGGGTTGGAGGTAGAAAAAATCAGGGGCCCTGGAAGAAGGGGGAGTGGAGTGAAGGTGTTTTTAAGATTTAGGTTTATTTCTCATTACTCTAATTTGATTGGTAATAAATTCAATTAACTTCCCTAAGTCGAGTCCGTTTTGCTCGCAACAGTAACTGGTGAGTGCTCTCTCCCTGTCCTTATCTCAACCTATGAGCCTTTCATTACATTTTCTTTCCCCTGTCCAGCTGAGGAGGTGAGTGATAGTTGCTTTGGTGGGCACCTGGCAACCAGCCGGGGTCATCCCACCACAAGTAGTTTCTGGGACTGATAAAAACAACAATGTCTTCTGGTTCTAATCTTACCTAAACAAATATAAAGGGGATGTTTCCAGTTTTAATTTAGACATAGAAACTTCCACAATACTAGCACAATAGAAGCATGCAGCTGAAAGCTTTACAGGCTTACAATGAATGTACATTAGTTGTTATGGTTTGTGCACAATGCACTCTCTTTCCCTTAGATAATAATAACAGCACTAAGTAACTATAATCTCCTTTGGCTTCGAAATCCAGAAATACCAAAGGGTCAAAGGAAGATAACTGAAGAATAAGCAACTGACTGCCAGGAGGCCTCTCTTTTCTTTAGTGAAGCATGCATTTGTCTCTATAGGAAAGTGCTTGAGAGCTCAAAAATATATATAACAAAAGGCCGAGTTACCCACCTAAATATATATATAAATATATGCTTTTCTCACGAGACAGAGCACAAATCTCCCACTATCTTTGAGGGCATTTATGCTTTGCTACTTTTAGCAAGACCAGTAGATAGAGCACCTTATCTGCAGCACCAAGGGACATTCTTGGACTATTTGTGCAGATGCCTTGACATCTGGCATGCATTTGTATTTATTTGTGGTTTTAAGTCAAAGATTGAGTATCTTAAAATCAGAAATGTTGACTGGAAGTGAGCTCTGTTTGTTCTGTAATTCAGCTTCCATTTAAAGCAGGATTTTCATGAGTACTACACCAGGTCAGCCATGATGACTAAGAGTTTCCATTACAAATACTGAAAAAGAAGATTTGTGAACCAATCAGTTTTATATCAGTAAAACACATCTGCTTTTATAAAAGGCAAATTTATTGAATAAAATTAAAAGGCATTTTCCAGAACTTTCACCAGGTTATTGTGTTGTCAAACTTCATAAAAAATGAAAATTCAACCAAAAATGAAAATATTTGTCACATTTTTTATTTAAAAACTTCATTTTTATTCACTTTTTTCTTAGGATTTATCAGTTGTCTTTAACTGCAAACTCAGTTTTTTATTCCAAGCATCATTTAATCCCCAAATGTGTTTCCCTAAACAGACTAATTACAAAAAAAAAAAAACAAAAAACACAAAAAAAAAAACCTGTGGAAATCAGTGTTATAACTGAGATAATAATCACCTCAAATCCTAGCTCACTTTTTCATAATGTCACACTTTTTTGACAAAGTTCCCTTAGTGAAACATGCATTACAAAAGAAGAAGCTGAAGAAGCTATTTTCTTTTGATAAAATGGAACAGAAATTATGCAATCTACAAAAAAAAGCTGATGCTTTGGTTTTCAGTCCAAGATGAACAACAGCAATATGAGACTATTCCCACCAAAAAGGTGACAGAGGACTCTCCACTGATCAAGGAGTACATAGAATTTCATTGGACGTTAAGCCAATGTATCATTACATAAAAATATTTCTTTCCCAATTTCTCAGCCTGTGTTGCTTACCTTGATTTGACTTCCCATAATTTAAATAACATTTCATATCTTCAAAGCACTGTACATGCATTAACTAATTTCACTCATTAAAATTTGTCACTGCTGTCTAATGATAAATTCCCGAACGCAGAGGATTTGAAAACTTTCTGTTAAGCATGCCTTGACAAGCCTCTTCAAGCATATAGTTGTAAACTCTCTTTTGATGTCGTTAGATCCGTAACTCTTTGCTGGTTATACGCCTCCAGCTAATAAGGAGTTACAATGATTACTAAGCTTCTGCTCCAGGAGAGGAGGCAGGATTTCCCTTTTCTTGGGGAATTTTGATAACCCAAGCAGGCATTGCTTCATATCAGTGTCTCAAAGTCTCCATGATAATTTTGTCACCAAGATGCACAAGGTGCCTGATAGACAAGTTTGGGACCATATTTCTAGTGCTGCATGATAAACTTTTTGTTCCAAGCTGAATGCACAAATGGAGACACCTGGAATGCTTTTACTTATTAGGTCAAGATAGGAATGTCCTTTGCAGCAGAAACCAGCAATGTCCTACATAGCCTGCAGATGTTATCACAGGCTGGTTGACATTTGAATTTGTTCAAATGAGGGCTGGAGCACCTCTCCTCTCAAGACAAGCTAACAAAGTTGGGGCTGTTCATCCTGGGGAACAAAAGGCTCCAGGGAGACCTTATAGCAGCCTTCCAATACCTAAAGGGGCTATGAGAGTGCTGGGGAGGGAGTTTTTACAAGGTCATGCAGAGAAAATGCAAGGGAGAATGGGTTTGAAATGAAAGAGAGTAGATTTAGATTAGTTATTAGGAAGAAATTCTTTGCTGTGAGGGTGGCAAGGCACTGGAACAGGTTGCCCAGAGAAGCTGTGGATGTCCCATCCCTGGAAGAGTTTAAGGCCAGGTTGGATGGGGCTTTTAGCACGGATGGTCTAGTGGAGGGTGTTCCTCCCCAGGGCATCGGTGATTGAACTAGATGGTCTTTAAAGTCCCTTCCAACCCAAAGCGTTCTGTGATTATCTATCACTACTGGGATCACTTCAACATTTTTCCACTTTTCAGAGGCAGATCTGAGTGCTTCAGTCCAAGGGCAAATAAAACTGGTGAGTGACTACAAGGAGAGGGTATTAGGACCCCATGTTCTGAATGGCACAAGGCCATAGGTCAGCCTGGATGTTGCTTAAATTAATCTTGGAGCACAAGATAGCTTCCAAATATTGCAAAAAATGGAGATGATAACCTGTTTTCCAAAGGAGATCATTGGAGAGAGCAGGCCATGTGTCTTAATTCTTTTGATCTTCTCCAATTTTAAAAAGACAATTTAGACAAAACCATCTGTTGAAGAGATCCATGGTTGGAAAACAGGTGCACAGGAATGACCATAGAGAAAGTCTTGAAGGGTTCTGACGGTGTTTCAAATCTTGAAATCTCCTGTTCCAAAGAGCATTAGGTGGTTCATTAGATGTACAGGTCTCTTCAGTAACATCGAGGCTGCTTTGCTTTGCTTTCTGACAAACCAGGCTGCAAACACTGAAAGTGTAAATCCCTCTTCTGAGCAGTAACACCCATTAAGCATTGATAATATGATCTGCACTGCAAAAACCTGACAGAGTGATAAGCTAAGTAATCATTAGTCGTAAACAATAATGTGCATAATAACAGTGAATCATCAGACAGAAAACAGAGCACTATTTAGTTCTAAAGATGAATTAGGACGATTTGCTTTGTGCATTAAATGAATTTCCCTGCAGTACTTCAGACTGCTTTGTTTTCAAACCTTCAGCTGCATTTGCTCCTCCTGAGAGTTGCTGTAGTCACTTTACTGAGCTCCTGTTTTATAAACAGTCATCTCTCTTACCCTGCCCTTACCAGCTTGTCTCAGCATATGCTGCTAGCTTTCACAGTTGACAGACACTCTGACAACTGGCAGTCTGTCTGTCAAGAAGATCCTAAAAGATGAGAGTGTTGAGTAGAAAGTTCAGTTCAGGATCATCTCCATGGCTTTAGGAGAATGTTTGCAGAAGAGATATTATAGCAAAATGCTGAGAAAATCATCAACTTTGCTCTCCTGTGAACATGAAATCTACTTTGAAGCGGTAATATTTACTTTATGAAATGTTTAATTACCAGAAAATTGCTTATTTTAAAAACCAATCTCTTTCTTCCTATCTCTGGGCCAAGTACAGTCCTCACAAAAGACAAAAAACCACCTCTCAATGTGATGTGAGAAGTGGGCGCTCTGCCTCAAGGTGACCCTCCTAGATTTAACTCCCTCTCCCTCCTCTCCCAGTCTGAACACTTCGCCAGGTTGCTGTCACCTTCCTCTTGCTTCTTCTCACCTTTCAGAACATTGTCTACTTTCCTTCTGCCTGGCTTATGTCAGGTGAGGAGCTGATCCAACGCCGTCACACCAGGCAACTGGCGCCGGGCCGAGCAATATTGTCCCTTTGCTGCTGGCAGCCGAGAGCAGGAGGAGAGGAGGCGGTGACCTGCCTTGCAGCACTGACAGCAGGGGAGGAATGCCAATGGCAGGGCTGGGATGGTGCCAGGACCCTTGCTGGGACAGCGCTGGGTCTGCACTGCGAGACCTCTGCAGGAACAGAGCAACTTCACTGATATCCCTGACAAGCACTTACATTTTATTCTCCCAAGTGTAGTCCTTGAGTTTAGGAGCCGATGAAGCAGCTTTGTGCTGCTGTCACTGCTTCTAATTACCAGCTGTAATAAGGCTTCATCCTGATTCCTTCTCCCTGACTTCTAAAATGATCTTGTGACCTCCTGGGTGAGTAGGCTTTCCTTTCTGATAAGCCAGCAGCAAGAGCAAATCTACAGCACCTGTTTGAACGTGAACCAGACTGGCTTACAGCAAAATAGAAGTGCAGAATGTTATGCAAAATGTTAATCCCAGAAAAATTAAGACTTAATACAAATAGATGATGGGAATGCTATGCAATCCTCTCCTTCATCTGTGGTTTATTTAAGTTAATCATTTCAGGCAAATTTTGATCAAGAAGAAACAGCTTTATACACTATATAATATCATCTTTTCTCTGAATATAGATGTGCTTAAATAGACCATTTGTCTTTGATAACCATCTGAAGGACTTTTGATACAGTCACCTTGTAAAGCTGCAAGCTGACAACGCTACACAACTTGTCCCAGCTGTAGTGCACATATCTTTACATGACACTCAAATTCACACCTTTAGACTCTGTGCAGTCAGATTTTGGGAATTTTCAAAGTGGGTTTTCTTCTTTCTTTCTCAGTGAGTTGATTCACCAAGTCACAGCATTTACTTCAGTGTTTTATATGATAAATCTGAAAGATAATTTAAATTAGCACAAACCCTCTAAGATACGCCAATCAATTCCAAATGCCATCTGTCACAGTACACTCAAAGTGCAGGAAAGAAGAAAGCACCCACTGGTTCAGTTCCTCCACACTAACTGGCAGGTGCCTGACTGTCTGTCAGCAGCCCTGTGTCTTCCTGCTTTCTGAAGCTTAATAGGACAACCAGTTGTCCTGATTATCCTGGGATCCAAAGCAGACTTTGCAAAAATTACATCCAAAGCTAAGATTACACTTTCTCTTCTCAGAACAGTCAGAGCAGCAAAAATCTCTTAATTTTCCTTACCAAATTTAGAGGGTAATTGTCTTCTTATCTCTCCTTTCTTTACAATTAAACACATCAATATATCTGCCTTGCAGTTTGTATATACACAGCTCCTTTTCAACCTCAGAGCACCTAAACTTCTCATTTTGCTGTAAGGGTGAGGTCTGTTGCCCCAGAGCATCATTTACCTTTCTGCTTCTCTGTTTCCAACCCAG
Organism: Struthidea cinerea; assembly: GCA_013397865.1. Classification (NCBI taxonomy): domain Eukaryota; kingdom Metazoa; phylum Chordata; class Aves; order Passeriformes; family Corcoracidae; genus Struthidea; species Struthidea cinerea. The sequence goes on from VZTI01005564.1 coordinate 127,812, forward strand.
AAGTGCTCAAGAAAAGTAGTTTGTGGTTTTCTGTCTCCATGTTTATTTTAGGTTTGCTGGGACAAGTAAGAAGGGTGACTGTTTTTTTGGTGGGGGAAAGTAGTGCACATATATAAAAATAATGGGTTCAATACTGACATGATTTGCTTTACCTCCATTCTCTCATCTCTACAGGCATTAGCTGTAACCTAGATACTTGTGCCATCCCCAGTACCAAACACAAGAGCAGATTAGTTGGAAGAGATGGACCATGTCTCACCTCATCCCTCCCTGTCTGTAAACCAGACTGCATTTAGTGGCACACTCCACAGAAACTTTTCTCCTTGTTTTTCCCCCTCTGCTGTTATCCACAGCCACAGTAATGCTAACACTGCAGCTGGTTCTTCAGCAAGAGGAGCTTTTCTTACATTTTCCAAATCCTTTCCCCAGGATGTCTCTGGTCTCTAAGTGGAGCCCACCAGCAAGGCACTCTTCTGTTATTTCCCAACTATTATTAAAGGACAAACAACATATGAAACTCTTTTCATTTTGTCCCCAACTTTCCCCAGCCAGCTGTCAAGTGATCTATGAATTTATTACCTTTATTCCCTCATGAAATTAGGAACTTCAAAATCCTTTCCATCTTCTGTGAAGCTTTGAACAGTGTTAATGATAAAAGCAGCATTCAGGTTGCTGGGATTTTGGGAACAGCTGAGAGCACTGAAATGTTCTTTCTTTGCCTGAGAGGGTTGCTTAGAGTGGGTGAATTGCCTGGCCTCTTTTTTTCTCACAGGACCTTTATTCGAAGTGCTGGGAGGTTATGTCCTCTGCCTCTGAAAGCAAGCACAGGGAATAAAACTGTCTTCTTCCAAAGTCTTATCTATTTGCTAGAAAAAACAAAATTATCACTGCAGTGTCATCAGCTAAAGTCAGAGCTTCACTGTGCAAGGAGAAGAGGAAGAACTAGGTATTATCCTAAATAGTTGCACAAACAAATAAGACAAAGGAATGGTTGAGGAAAGGGTTATTAAGCCCCTGAGAGTCAAACCATCCCTTCTTCCGAGTTTTTATGGGTATTTGGTGCCTGTTGTCAACCAGATACTGTTTTCAAATATAAATATAAAACACGGTAATGCTGGAAATCGGGACAGCTATGGGTCATGAAACAACATATGTTGAGATGCACTGATGCCATGAAGCACCCACTTAGGGGATGATGTACAAGATACAAACTAATTTTATAGCTGATAAACAGAATGTATGTTAAGAGTGGGCAGGTTGAAAACAGCTTATTTTTTTATAGTAGTTGTTTTTTCCTAAACAAATAATATCTAATATCTACCTTCACTAGAAAAGCAAAATATACAAACTTTTAAAAATTATTTGTATGTTATAATTTGTAGAATTTCATTAGACAATAATGAGCTATCTTATTTTAACTATATTAAATGACACAGAAAAGTTTTTCTGCCTCATAAACCTGCAGCTTCATTCAACTTAATATTAAGTAATATTAATTAATTAATATTATCCCACAATATTAAATTCTGTAGGTTTCAAAAAAATTTCTACAGAATTTACACAGACCCTTATAGCTATTATCACTTCTGGAGGATTGTTTGAGAAAAATTCCTAATGACTATAGAAGTAGTCAGGAGTACACTTTGCAATTCCACATGGATATGAGTTTCATTATGGTTTGTACTCATTCCATATGCTAAATAAATTAACCTCAATTTCTTTTCTTCTCAGGATGAATCTCAGATGAAAAGATGAAATCCAAGTTGCTTGTTCTTACCCTTTTGATTTAATCTTCCTTACACAATCACAAAATTAAAATTAAAAATTATCTTGTGGAGTCTTCATATATTTGGATTGATTTTCATTAACATGGACTTTCCATTTCCATGGATAAGGTGTCCACCTCCACCCTCCTCATCCCATTTGAACTAGGCATCACGTTCCTCAGCAAGGTGCTCTCTGAGGGAAGGAGCACCTATACATGTTCCAGCAGGTCCCCTTACCAGCAAGTAAGTCAGCAAGTTCCTGCACAGCATTCATTCTCAGCAAGGAAAATGCTGAAACAATCAGATATAAACATTTGACAAAGGGATTCTCTTTTTAGTATAGCCCTTCCTACAGAGACACTGCCTTTTCTTCAATTATTTAAAATTAATTTTCTTCATGTTCTTTTATTACACTGTAACATCCCCTAACTTCTACTGCAAAATTCCTTTATAATGTCTGAGAGGTCTAAAAAGGCTAACATCTATCAGCCAAATATCAGGTTGACTGATGCCTTCCATGGTCTGCTATGAGCAGCCTGCTTCCCTGCTCCACGGCTGCACAGCAAGCTTCTCAACTCCAATCAACTCCAAAAGCTGCCTGTGCCTACTGGTGCTCAGAAACTCCACAAGCATGATGTAAAAAATATTATCTGTAATCATGTAAATTTGTACAGTCAAAGAGTTGATTTTTATTTGCTTGGCAGGAGAATCCACAGGCTTGCAACACTCCAAAGCTTTTAAATTGCTAGGTACGACTGCTGTGACATTTCAATTCAGCTGTGTTCATCCCAAATGATAGAACGACCATCTCTGACCTTTCACATGCACGTATATGCATAAAGCTCGACAGTAAGTAAATGTTTGAAATCTCTCTGAGCACCAAAGGCAGCCTCTCCCTTGCATGTATATGTGCAAAGATTTAGAAAGTTTTCATTAATATTCTGCTAAAGTAAGCCCATGAAATTTTACTGTTAGCAGTAGCACTCAGCCTCAGAGAAATAATAGGTGAAAGACAATATGTGGTATGCATTCACATCAAACCTTGACAGAAAAGCAAAGCATTATCTAGGGCCGTGCTCCTCACAAAGGTTCATTCCCCTCACCCCTGAGCAGAGCTGCCAGGCTGATGTGGAGCTGTGTCACTTGTGGCCCACTCCTCAGCTGCATTATGCTGGCAAATGTCAGGCAGAGACCTGCATCCATACTGTGCCACACCATTACTGCTTTCTTCATTCAGCCAGAGAGACCAAAGTACATTTCCCAGAAGAGGAAAGGGCTAGCTGTCAGAAAAATATTTATGAAAGCATAAGGGCATATGGCATGCAGCAAATGAACTGATTTTAGTGCAGCTCCTGAGTAATCTCTTGCAAACACAGATCCTCAGAGGTTCTGCCTGTTGATCAAAGTTTGTTTCTCTACCAAACAGCAGCATGTAAATAACGAGTCATTTCCTCTTTCTGGCAGAAGGTTGAAGGGCACCTTTGAGAGCTTTATCTATTAATGTACATAAATTTTCTGCTCAAGGCCCCTCATAGGATTTGATATAACAAAAAGTGACCAAAAATGCTGCCTTTCATGCTGCCCTCCGTAACACGAACATCCTTTTCCAAAATGTGAGGAACTGACTTCCTAAAGGAATAAAGTAAATGGCATTATAACCTTTCTGTGAGAAGTGTCTGGTCCAAATTTCTTGGCAATATGTCATACAGCTAAACTGAGCAGCGAATCTGCAGCCTCCTCTGTGTGTATGAATGGAGACATGATCTTTAGATCATGAGGAGAAGGGCCGTCACAAACCCCCTTGCACCTCTCTAAAAGCCAATGCATTTCAATAAAGACTTTGTCAGCAAATACATTTTTGATTTATACCGGTGTTACTTGTCCTAGAACCCAGGCTCACACATGAAGTGTGATGTATGCCAAGGGGAATCCCAATTATTTACTCTCAAATCACCAGAGAATAAAGCATAAAATGTCTTTCCTTGCCTGCGATATATTTTGACATAGCTTTCCAAAAATCTTTCCCATTCTACAATGACAAAAAATCCCAGATTTCAAAATATTCTTACAGTATAAAGTAGACCAAAAAAACCCTGTGACTGACCTTAAAATACCCAATGGCCCAACAGTTTTGAATAAAACAGACTTGGGACTGACCCCTAAAGGTGTTCCACAACTATGAAATCATTAACTTTCTGGTTAGTAAGATTGCCTCTAAATTAGATTTTTTTTCTTGTGAAAAAATAAAACATTCCAGCAAAACATGCTTTGGTTTTGAGGAATATTCATTTTCTGACATAAAAATCCTTTTGAAAATAAATTTCTGACAAGACTACGAAAAAGAGCTCTTCAGAGCAAAATCCAAATAGAAAGTGAATTACAGATCACCAGAACTTTCAGCCACAATAAAATTTGTGCTCTGCAATGGTATTTTGGAAAATCAGAACATAACCATCTAGGCAAATGTTTTTGTCATCTGTATTTCCTATTTAACATGTGAAAAATGTGCATTTTCATCTAATTACCACTTAGAATTTGGGATCATTACCTTGATTTGGCTGTTGAATTGAAAAAGTGACTGAGCATTCAGCTGTTTGTCTGTCAGAAGCAGGTACAAAAGGAATTCAAAGATCTCATTCTAAAATATGAAGGGCCCTTAGGTTGGCACTTCAGATTATTTTGCTGAGGTGGGGTCTCTCCCCTTCCACGTCTCCTTGCCAAGGATTTTATTCGTAGTAGTGAGCTCCTAATGAAGGAGGAACCTCTTCAATAGTGAGATTTCAGAACGACTATAAGGAACTGCAAAAGCTCCAGAAAGCATCACAAATGTTCCCTGAAAAACTCTAAACCCAGAAAAGAGAGTCCACTTTCTGTCAGCCTTTTTACTAAAGCAAAAGACTAAAGTGAAAAGGATGGCTGGCTAACCTCCTGCAGCACTGAAACTCAGCAACTGCAGACAAGTACGTGAGAGACAAAAATATTGTGAGGGCAATAAGGCCATTTTGGAACTCAAGAGGAAGGTGAATCCATCCTCCCAAATCTTAGAAACGATATGGTTAAACACAAACTTCAACTCGTTGTTTTAACTTATGCATTTACAGAGACCAGACTAATTAAACCATCTTGAACTGAACATATTAGATAACTATTAAATGTGGCAAGTTTAAGGCATTCATATTTCTTTCAGGTAGAATAACCCTATGCAGATGAAGTTGGGATCAAATCAATTCCATTGAATTAATGGAATAAACAAAAAAGTGCTCGGGTTCTTCTGAAATATTCTCTTCTACAGAACTGAAGAGACATTATCAAAAACCCACAAACAAACAAGCAAGAAAACACCAAAAAAACCCCTCTGAACCCCATAAAGCACAACTCAACCCTCTCAGGACAGAAATTAAAGAACAAATTATAAAAATTAGCTTTAAGGGGGGATTGAAAGCAAGAGAAAGTAACAAATGAATCACTGCAACTGTAATAATAATAATAATAATAATTTTATTATAATTGTGGGGCTTTTGTTTGAAAACTGTTTTACAGTTAATGATAGCTTTGAGAAGGTGCATGCTTTTGCTATTTGTTAGACAATTTTTATCAACATACTGGTTTTTGTGAGTTCTGTCTACCTGCTGTGTGACTACTCCATCCAGGCTTGACCACTCTAGGCCACACTCCTTTTCTACACGGACATGAGAGAAAAAGTTCTGTTTACTTGAAGTTCCATGAGAGATCATCATTGTGTTCTGACCATTTGTTCCCACGGTGGATAGTCAAACCTTTATAAATGTAACCAAGTAGCTGAAGAGGTTACGGGGACAGCAAGTCTCTCAGGAGAGTTTGTGGGCACTTGAAGGAAGAAAGCACTAGTAACTGGCACAGAGGTCAGCAGCTTGCCATGGAAGAGAGGCTTAATTATATCTATGAACACCCCTCTAAAACATGCCCTGAACATGCTATGCTATAAAGAACACAGGAACATAAACATTTCTTTAAGGAAAATAAATACATAAGCCATACTTACTCCTCTGTAGCAGATTTCACACCTTTAAATATTTCTCCATGAGACTACATAAAAATTGCTGGGATAAAGGAATAAATGGCTAGGAATAAAATTTACAGGGCTGAACAAACATGGTATGGCTGTGTTGTTATCTTAAATGTCATAATATTACACAATTAAGTATCTGTCTACTTTTTAATTTAGTACTTTTAAATTCTATTTTTATTTGTTTTAATATAGCTTATTATTTTTTCTCACAGTTAGGGCAAATTCTAATGATAATTAATAGCTGCATAATACTAACCTAAGCTAAAGGTGGATTTGATTTAAAAATGATTGTTATTATTTTCACTTATATTTACATAGAGATATTACTTTTACTAAAACATTAAATATTATAATAGCTAGATGTGTAAGCAATTGTATCATCTACATCTCATCTGATTTTCAACTGAGACATTTCTTTTATCTTCAGTGTTCATCTGAAGGGCATATTAATCTTGAAAGCAGTTTATTACATTAAGTTGAAAAACAAGTGCATTAAAGGAGAGGAACAGGGTCAGAAACTTGTAAAAAAATGTGTGCAGGTGTGTTCCTGGTTCCTGTTCCTCAACTGTGTTGAAAAGTTTTAATTATTATTCTTGTAAATAAGATACCCACTAAGATAAAGGTAGTCCTTTAAACGATGTTAAATGGATATGCTTGATTAACTACCTCTGAAACGAAGCTAGCAAACCAGCATACACCTGTACAAGTTAAACTAAATTTGACATTTTTACTTGCCTTGAATACTACTGACTAATATTACATAAATATTAAGGCATGGTACAAGGACAACTCAGCCTCCTTCCCTGTTATACAGGATTAGAACCAGATCAGTCTTTCAAGCATCCTTGATAACCTATAAACAATTCTTCTTCACAATTGTCATTGCACCCAGAGGTGAAAGATAAATTATTATTTCCACCAGGGCAGGAATGGTAGCAAGATTTTTTTAAATGATGTTATGAACATTCTTCACTTGATTGGGAATGATTGAGAGATTGGCTGATTCAAAGCGACTTCCTGTGTTGAATTTTATGAGATGGATAGTTCCGTGACTGCAGTAGGACAATGCTGACAGAATAACAACTGCAGACATTTCAATATATGTACAACAATGCACAGTTAAATTGTGATCAATATATCTTTATTTCTTGGCAAGCACACATTTTTACTAGATATGATTAGTGTCTAATCTACCTCCCACACTATAGTATACGTATAAAAAACTGGTAGCAAGCGGGAGAGAAGGAAAAAAAAATAGACTGATGGCTGAGCATTAAATTAAAACTCTTGAGAATTTCAAGATGAACCTGAAAGAAAAGCATTGAATGCAAGAATGAACAAAATGCCCTTGTGAAAACTATGTTTCTTTACACTATTTCCTCATGTGTTTGAATCAAAGTGCAGGCACTACTGGTCTGGATGGCTTGGGAAGAAATTCACACATTTTGATTAACTGAGGGAAGGCAATTTACACAACCAGTTGATCCACTCGACTGACACTGACATTCATCCAAAACGAAGGTCACTGTCCATCCCCCTTTGTGTTGAGATAAATTCGGTTTTCTTTACAACAGCTGTACTCACTCCCTACATCTTTTTTTCAGTTCCATCCATGTCTTGCCTTTTGACCTATGTAAACTGTCCACAACCTTTTAAAAGTAGATGAACAGCATCACTGCTCTTTTCTGTGTGTGAATTTGTAGTGGGTTGATGCTGGCCAGATGCCTGGCACGCAGCAAAGCCGCTCACTCACTGCCCTCCATAAACAGGACAGAGGAGAGAAAATTTAACGAAGGTTCATGAGTTAAGCACCAGAAGAGATCACTCATCAAATACCATCACAGGCAAAACAGGCTCAGCTTAGAAATATGCATTGAATTTATTACTAACAAAATCAGAGCAGGATAATGAGAAATAAAATAATCCCTTAAAAACACTTTTCCCCTATCCCTCCCTCCTCCCAGCTCTACCTCCTACCCCAGCAATGCAAGGAGGCAGGAAACGGGGGTTATGGTCAATTTATCATCCCTGGCTTCTCCTGCTGCTCACCAACAGGAGTCATTCCCCTGCTGCACCGTGGGGTCCCTCCTGTGGGAGACAGTTCTCTGTGACCTTCTCCGATGCGGCTCCACCTCAAGAGCAACAGCTCTCTGTGACCTGCTGCAGCGTGAGTCCATCCCACGGGCAAACAGTCCTCCCAAAACTGCTGCGGCGTGGGTCACTCTTCCACGGGGTGCAGTCCTCCAAGGACAGGCTGCTCCAGCATGGGAGCAGGGCCCCTCTCGCCTTGGGTCTCCCACTGGATCACAGCCTCCTCTCAGTCATCCACCCACTCCAGTGTGGGGCTCCTCCATGGGCTGCAGATGGATCTCTGCATACCCATGGACCTCCATGGGCCGCAGGGGCACAACTGCTTCATCGTGGTCCTCACCACAGGTGGCAGAGGAATCTCACCTCCGGCACTGGGAGCACATTCTGCACTGACCTTGGTGTTTCCATGTTGTTCTCCTCACGTTCTCACTCTGCTCTTCTCTGGCTGCAATTATAACTGCGCAACAACTTTTGTTTTTCTTTCTTCTTGAATATGTTATCACAGAGGCATTACCACCATTTCTAATTGGCCCACCTTGGAGGCACATCCATCTTTGGAGGCACATCCATCTTTGGAGGCACCAGGGATTGACTCTGCTGGACGTGGTGGAAGCTTCCAGCAGCTTCTCACAGAAGCCACCCCTGTATCTCCCCCATACCAAAACCCGGCCATGCAGACCCGACACAGTATTACATGAAGGGACAAGGCTATTCCAGTACAGATTCTTAGGAAATTTGGCCAGAGTTTAGAGGTGAGCATGTGCAAACACCATTTCTTCAGGGATAGCATTTGTATGCCACTCCGGTACAGGAGAGAAGCCTCCAAGACACCTGTATAATCACCACTGCCATCACTCAAGTTCGCCCTCATTCTCCATCTGCTTCTGACCCTGAAAAGCTCCTCAGCTTAAATCCATAGCTGAAATTCGTCTCAGAATTGTGGTATTTCTGTGGCTTATTTTCTGTAATGCTACTTGCTACAGTTCAAGTATGTTCTGCACCGGGTTCCAGACTGCACCCACCCAGACATGGCTCATCAGCCACTGTGTCCTAATTCATTGTTTCAAGTAGTGCCAACCTTAACATTTTTAAAATTATCAGTGGTTTGGGGGGCTTTTGTTTTTTTGTTTTTACAAGACAGGTTCTTAATATGAAAGCATTCTGATTAATAAAAAAGTAAAATATTCAGACTCCGGCAAGTTACTTTCCTTCAGTTTTAGAACTTTCCAGGATATTTTTATTTAGAAACATGTTTAGATCAGTGGTCACCAGAACAGGCTATACTTTGCACTTATTAGTCGGATAGAAAGAACTGATAAGAACAGGCATTTGGGAATTTAACAGGGAATTTGGTATACCCTTCCATCATTTTTTTCAAGATGAGGAGAAGCTGTTTTACATTTCTTATAAGATACATTTGTTATTCATGTTTAGAGGACTAAAGATCAAAAAATGTGCTAAAACTTTTGGAGATCAGGCCCACCCCCAGCATGTTTTTCTTGGGTTACTGTGCTATATCTTCACCCACTTGATATCTACTGTGGGGAATGCCCTTTTGAAAGTGGGTATCTATTTTGAGAGAATAGCCATGGTTACAAAAAAGGCCCTAAATTTTGCATTCAGCACAGCAAAATGGTCTTCCTTCAAGAGGAGAGATGTGCAGTGACCTTCCTCCTGCAACAACACATAGTCTTGCGGTTCAAACACCTTAAAAATATGACGTGTCATGAGTTTTAAAATGTGTCACACTATGAAGAGCCTGTAGCTCAAATTACTCACTTGCAAATTCACATGCAACTACACAAATTGCACGAAAAAGGAGATTTCCTCTCCTTCTGTCTATATTTAAAAAAAGGCTCAGGTTTATGAAATGGGGAAATCTACTGTGAAGTTCTGAATCAGGGACATAGGCTTTTGTATAAGAAGTACTGAACCTTTTTACAGAAATCCTTGGCTCTTTATACAGAGAAAAAGTCCTTGCTCAAACATCTGAAAGCACTTCTCTCTCCTCCTGCTTTGAAAGCCTAGGCACCTCACCTTGACTTAGCATATTATGGCAAAGAGCCTTGCATTCAGAACATTGCCACATCTGTGTCACAGGCCCAAAATATGTCTGTGTCTATGCAGATTCTGGTCCTGAAAGTTTTTCCCTCAGACAGCTTCCACACTTCTCTCTCTGTCACGTGACAATCTTCATTGCCCAACTGAACTCCTACAGTTTCTTTGACTCTATACAGGCTATTTTTTCCCTTCTGCTTAATTCAATATCTCTAACATTTGTCTTATACTCCCTGCTTTTAATATTGAGGCACTTGGTGCTAAGAGATAAGCCTGTGGCAGATGTAATTATCCAGCGGTGATTAGTCACTTGTTACTGCCACCTACCTGCCTCTTTCGCACTAGTGTTTCCACTGGGAAGGGAGAGACTGGAAAGCCTTTCATCTTCCTTATAATTATTTCTTCATAAAAAATAGCTATGTGGAAGCTAGATGCAAAAATCAGAAGTTTAAACCTGAGACTCATCGGTCCTGTAAATCAATAGATTTGAATTGCAGAATCTACCTCATGCTTTATCTCTATTGCTGGCATCACCAGGTTGACTTTTTAAACTGAAAACAGCAAATAAATTCATCTAGTTTAGCCTTAGGCTTTCACTATTTACTGCAGGCCTGTGCCTTCAGCTAGACCCAGACACATCTTTCAGTAACCCAAAGTTCAAAAAAGTGTAGAAATCTGGAGTATAACTGAAGTATAAACTTTATGTTTAGTTTTTGTAATACTTTTGCTTTACTTCCCTAGTTTCAATTTGCAGTCTTTGCAGCTCTTTAGCAGGCAATTTTTATCACACTAATGCAGCTGAAACTCACAGTGCATTTGGATAAATAGATAATGCATCTGAGAACCACTAGCTCTCTTCCATCCAGGGTAGTGGAGTGGATTAGGACAGATGGGTAAACAAGCAGGTGAATTACCCGAGATCATAGGGATGCTTGGCAACACTGTACAGAGGCTTCCAAACACCTCTGTGTAGACTCTAGTTCACAATAATCACTGAATCACTGACAGGACCTGAAATTACTCTCATAGTTGCTTCCTTGCATCAAGCTTCTGATTTCACACAGGTTTACTACTTCAGATACAGCACTGCTTGTGGGTTGGCTCCATTTTATTCGTTCTGCACCAGAAATGGAAAATTCTGTTAGCAAGACTGATGCAAAGTGTTTCTGCAGAGTTTCCCTCAGATATCCATGACCCCATTCACCCCTCCTCTGCACCAGCCATGCTGGATCTGCATTGGCTTTATGCAGCATCACTCTGGAGGCTCTGCGTCACTCTTCCCAGAGCTGTCAGTAATGGGAATGAGTGCAGGGAGATCAGGGCATGGTTTGCGTGCAGCAGTTCAGGAGTTTCTGAACAGCACAGTTACTGACTCGAGTTCCAAACTGTGCAAAGCGAATACTTCCAGACACACAGAGCCAGATTCATATGGCACCACACTTGAGTTTAGAAGCCCAGCTCACAGAAATTGGCTCTGCACTGAGTTAGCTCACTGTCTTTGCATGGATTAATGGAGTGATTAATCAGGAACCGGATAAACGACCCACAGATAATTCACACTTGATTATAGTTTCTTTTATCTGTCTCTGCTCCTGGACTGAAATTTTATGTAATGCACAAGCCAAGAGTGTTTCTGCTAAATTCCTAGTGGGTATTTGCAGTCAAGATACCTTAACACAGCTTGGTACAAATGTTAACTTTTGCTCAAGGGAGTATGGAAATGATGGGGTTATTGTAGGTCAGTATAAAATGAAAGGAGGTCAGAGTAACGGCCCAGCTTCAGCCAAAGCTGACACTGAAATTTTTAAGAGGTATGGACTTGTTTGGTTTTAAAAATGAGCCTCCTAGATGGAAAAAGACAAAAAAGCTTCTCCACTTTGCGATTGAAACACATTGTCTGAGGAAAAATGTTTCAATTTTGCAAAACCAATAGTACAAAAGGATGGACATGGCTTATAGAAAACCTGTGCTCTCAGGTGCCCTTGCAGCTCTTTATTATTTCATCCCTGATGTTAACTCAACCAAAGATCCTGTGGGTCCTACCTTTGCCACGTCTGAGCAGAACTGATAGACAACAAATTATTTCGAGAAATAACACAACCTTAATTAGAAGATTCTGTGAGAAGAAAAATTACTTTTCTAAATTAACTGCTGGTTTTATGTACTTGAAAATAACTGTACAGACTCCAAGAAGATGGCTCAGTTAAAGACCATGCTGTGCTAAACTAATATCACAAGGGGAACAACCTTTAGACATATTGTATTAATGTAGTAAATGAGGCCAAAAAGGCCTTTAGAGACTGAAAAATAACCTATAAAAATTCACAGAACTCAGGTTTGCAGCTGTGCCTATGAGCTGCTCGACAAATATGTTTACTGCTTTATCACTCTTGTAGGCATTTAAAATGCCATGGTAACTACAATTTTATGGATAAACTTGCCCTAAATATCTGCCGCTAGCTTCACCCAGAATCAACTGCAGCCCAGAAGCTGGTAGACACCTTGCTGATTCTTACTACCCATTAATTATACTGCCCCTCATCTTTCCTCTAGAATCCAATCTGAATGATGACATCAAAATACACCTACCGAAAGGAAAATATAAAGTAGCTGTGTAGGGGGACCTGCAACTGATCACAGCATCTCACAGCCTATGTGGGAAACCCATGTTCATACTGATAAAAAACTACCTCTGACAATAGAAGCAGGTATCTCACCCCCTGTTTTTAACTTTGTCCCCATGACAGGAATTCATGGCCTTGTGGAGGTTCTCTCCCAAGGGCAGGAGGACTGAAAGATGCAAATCTGTCTGAATGGATGCAAAGGGAAAATGAAGATAAGTGAGGAGCCCATCCCGAAACACCACAGAAAGCTATATTTTCTACATGGGATCTGTGCAGCTTCCTTTGTAATTCGCCTCATCTTCTTGGCTGTATGCATCATGTATACACACATGTTGGGTTGGGGGTATTGCTGTAGGAACAGCTAGTCTCTAGTCCCAGTGATTTTGGGATTAGACCCAACTGATTCTAGGGCAAGGTTGAGGCACAGCTCCACATGTGCAGAAACAGCAGTCTTGGGCCCCTAGTTGAATCTGCAATAGATACTCTGGAGATTCAACTCACCCCAGTCTTATGTAACCACTAAAAGAGAATTATCAGAATTACCAGTTTGCTTTTACCTACTTAAATTCCATTTAGATCTTGTTTTAAAGTACTTCTTCATATAAAAGGCTGTGAAATTAAAAGACTGTGGGATTTGTGGATGAAGACCACTCTGTAAGAATTATGTGATTTATTTTTGGTAATATGTGTATAACTTGTCCATAAATGTCCCACAAGAAGTTAGTGCTGTAGTCTTGTAGCAGAGAAACAGGAGGCTTTGAAGAAAAAGATGTAATAAATACTCAATTTTCTAATCTATAAGCTTTTAACACATTTACATTGGTCGATTTCTTGCCCATTCTACTCATGTCCTTATTAACTAAGCTGCAGTCCTTCTTGGAAGTAAATATTTTATTTTAATAGCACATACTACCACCTGCTGTAAGCAACTGAAATTGCCTTTGCAATTTCAGAGCTTTTAAAGCTGCATAAGGCAGCCAGCCTTTGATTTAAAACACAACTAGATTGTTGGCATTTCTTTCTGATGCTAATTTAATTAGTTATTCGTCCAAGTATTTTCTAACACTAAAAGTTTCTTAGTTATATATGATTTGTAATATCTGGGGTTCAGCAGTCTCTAAGAAGCATGGAAATTTAGGAAACAGTTCCATTGTAGATATGAAACTGATAATAAATTATTTAAGTAATAATTATGAAGACTAACTATTTCCAAATACAGTTAAGAAATTAGAAATTGATTCAAGGTGAGAATAATTTTTTAAATAAATAAAGCCATGAGGGATCAAATATTCAGAATATTAATTATGCAAATATTTACTTTTTTTACTCAGTTACCCATTTGACTCAAAGGCTAAGAAATGTTCACGAAATGAAGATGTCTCTTTATTACTTGTTAGAATAAGAACATTTTAGGGGCAAGGGATCCATTCTATATGGATATTTTAATATGTATTTCTCTGGTTTGTTTTTTTTCTGGTATATTTGTCGAACTCCAAAGAAAAAGCTAATTATGAGTGAACAACTCTTTCACCAAATACTCAGCAGGTATAAATCCATGTACTATCAAGGCATCGGTTTAGGCTGTTTGTTACAATCTGGAAAACAGTTTGTTATGTCCACTCCAGATTTCGGAGGAGGAACAAAAAAAGATTATGTCTAGGATAGAAGAGAAAGAAGGCAGAAAGAGGCTTATGTTGTATCAACAATTTGCATGTGTATACGTAGTGCTTATGCTACTTTAGAAAGTACAAGTACAGAAGGGGATAATAAGCCAAACACATTGTCCTGCAGCAAATCCAGTTTTTTTTCTAGCTTCTACAGCTTGCTTTTTGTCAAAAAAAAAAAAATCTTAGTCATCTTGTCCTTGCTGCCAGTCATTCCAGCACATGGCTGTGTTGCAGCCTGTACAGAATTTTCTCTCTTCTTGGTCCGCACAGGGAGCCCAAATCCACACCAGCTGTGGGCTGCCAGGTGGTGATGCAGAGCAGAGTCAGCCCCATGCTGGGATGACCTTGGCTGGACACTTGTGCTGCACTGTTGTCTGGAGCTGAGGAACACTTTTCTGGTGTTTCCATGGCGTAGGAAAGTTTTGCCTAGAATGCAGCAGGAGCCACCAGAGGCATAAGGACAGCAGGAGGCAATGGCAGCTCCCTCTAGATTCCCTTCTCTACCTGTCCATGGCAGCAGCCACTTTCCAACAGTGAAACCCAGCAAGGAAAACTCTTTCCTAACAGCTGGCACCTCTGGTGACATAGCCACATCAGCAGACTGGTGGGAACAGAGGAGCCTGTGCAATGCACACCCAGTTACTGGACTTGCAGCACATCTCGCACTGAGGGTGATGTAGGTCGGGCAGCAGAGAAATGGTTCTCCTGCTACAAGTGCAGCATGAGCACACACACAAGGGAAATTTGGGGTTAAGAGTAGTGCTAGAGCTGGGTGCTTTTCTACCTCCTCACCTCATGACCTAGGAAGCCCCACACTGCAGGAACACCAGTTCCCTCACCAGCCCATGCAGGTATTCGCTGAGGTTTTACTGGTTACAGCATGACTAAGTCACAACCAGCATCTGGCCAAAAACATGCAAAGGATTTCCCACCCCATTGCAACCTACTGCTCAGGCCACTGTGTGCTTTTTTACTACCTACCCATGACAACGACAGGAACAATTCATTTAGTTCTAAGTGCTATTATTAATAACAACAATGAAAGTAATTAATTATTCCTTTTCCTTGTTTCCTTGTTGTTTTTCATTTTGGTTTTATGATCTTGTCACTTTACCTTTTCCTTACCAATGGCATTTGATCCCATTGTTTACCCATTAACCCCACCAAAATTACTTCTCTTGGTCTTTTCTCCCTTTGTTCAAGTTGGGAAGCCCCTGGACATATTTTCTTGGCAATTTCAGTCATCATTTCAGGCATAGCCTCTACAAAACTGAATGCCATCTTTTTTCCCCTAATATGACTGTTCTGTTTTTCTTCTTTTTTCCCCCCATTATATTAATAGACTCCAAATCTTTCAGTCATAACCATTATCCTGCTAGACTTGATTGATTTCCTCATGGTTTAGTAACTCTCAAAGCTCCCTTTTTCTAACTGTTACAATGTCAAAACATTTTGCTGTATGTTCATGCACTCTTTGAAAAGCTCCATTGCCTTCTCCTTAGAGCAGAGCCTTTTTGTATGAATACCACCTCCAGCAGCAGCGCTAACATCTGTGATCCCTGGAACAGCATTGGAACACATCTCACTTGGGACTTGTCTATTCTGAACATTGTGGAAAACTGTACATGCTGCCTGGGATCCACTGCACCAGGAAATGTAAAGGTCTCTCCTTCCATCGGTTGGGGAATGGGGAGAGGCAAGGCTATTTCAGTTTGCCTTACTTGCATATTTCCTTCAGTGCCATGCTGTGAGTCATCCTTCAGTCAGAATTAGCTTAATAAATAGGAGTAAGGAAAGATTCAAGAAAGACTACAAGCAAAGGGTCTGCTGGGAGACTCCAGGTGATTTGTGCTTCTTGTCACCCTCTAAGATAGTCTTATTGACAGAACTTTTTTGTGAGAGAAGAAATTATGGCTGAAAATGTCAGGCTGCCAAATTAAGCTAAGGAAACTTCCCTTGTAGGATAAGGTATAATGGAGTTGCTGGCCATGCCTCCCTTTCCTAGCCATTAATGACAATAATTCTTAACTTTCTGATCTCCTTTTGATGCAGTCTTTCCCCATTTCGTTACTGATCTGTCCCTTCCCAATATGTCAGTTGCACTGGTTCTCCCGGCAGAGGGATCTAGATGGGCTGGATAGATTGGCTGAGACCAACAGCATGAGGTTCAAGAAGTCCAGGTGATTAGATATTGGAATGGGCTGCCCAGGGAGGTGGAGGAGTCACCCTCCCAGAAGGTGTTTATGGAAAGGCTGGACCTGGCACTTAGGGCCATGGTTTAGTTGACATGGTGGTGTTGG
Organism: Struthidea cinerea; assembly: GCA_013397865.1. Taxonomy (NCBI): domain Eukaryota; kingdom Metazoa; phylum Chordata; class Aves; order Passeriformes; family Corcoracidae; genus Struthidea; species Struthidea cinerea. Next base: position 144,366 of record VZTI01005564.1, read on the forward strand.
GTCATAGGCTGGACTCAATGATCTCAGAGGTCTTCTGCAACCTAATTTATTCTGGGTGATTCTGTCCCTAAATTAATTTCCTTCCTTTTTTCCACTCTCTCCTCCATCTTTAAAACACATGTTTTTCAATGATTTTTCTTATGTTAAACATGAAGCCTAAAACTACTTGATCACTTAACACCTGTCCCATATTTTGACTATCTTAATCTGGGAATAAACCACATGTTTATTTATTCCAAGAAACAAGTAGTGCTACCAACTGCACTGTACTAGTAACAGATGAAGCAATTAATTTTTCAGGGTTTTTGAGCATGAAAAATAGAGTAATATACTTTGGTGTAAGATTCTTTTCAGTTAAATAAATAAATGAAAGAGTGTATTGGTTTGAAAACAAACCAGTGGGAGATCACAAGTCAGGATTAAAATTAATAGAAAAAAATTAGAAATAAGTGAAATAATATAAGGAAAAGCACTGACAAAGTCAGATACAACCTGACACCCTGTTAGGGTGATGGTAGCGGTCCAAATGAAGTAGTTCAGTTGAAACAATGATCCTATAGAAGTCTCCAGCTGAAGCTCCAGTAGTAGCTCTTATCCTCTGGTAACCCAGTAGGACAGAGCTCAGTTAGGCAGTTCTAAGGGCAGGTTCTATCCAGGTGGGAATGCTTGGCCCCTCCCTCCTGGGTGGAGCATCTCACAATAGGATGAGATAAGTCCATGAATCATGTGGTGGTTTCTTGATGGCCCATTGTCTGCTATCAGGGGTGAGTCATTAGCAGGTGATAACAGCTAATGGCCCACAGCTGGTGGTAATAGAATACTTAAATACATCTATATTGCAACGTAGGACAAAGAGTGACTGTAAGACAATGCCCCAGAAATCCCAACATATCTTTTCAGAGATGGAAATTAAGAAAACCTCACATCTTTCTTCTTTAGTGATTGTCTCTGTCTCACTCTAAAAAATCCCTGCCTCTCTGGAGAGATGCCATACCTCTTTAACTCTATAGGACATCTCTTGTCTTCTTGTTGTCAATTAATAACTATAAAGTTTGTGGAGACATGTCTTGAAGCATTTGCCTTCTCTTTCTCCTTTTTTAACATGTGTCTTATAATTTTTGAGGCATGTTTATGTAGGTGCCTCATAAATTCAGTATTTTCGTATTTATGGCTACATGTGTTTGATAACACCTCAGTGGCAGTATATATACTTCTAAAGCAAGTACACCTTCTTTTATTTTCAGACAAATACGTATACAAGATTAGTCAAGAGAATGCTTCTTAATGACATTCTTTCCCTCCAAATATTTTTATCTTACCTTGTATTTTGCTTTGGTTTAGTCAAAACAGAGTGGCAAGTAGTCTGCATTTCAGTTTTATTGCTGCTCTCTCTGTTCTGCTGAACTCTGCAGGTTGTCTCCTAAAATACTGTCTGACAAGGAAATTGTTTCCACACTGTTTTGTGCTTTCACCGACAGATTCTCTCAACCAAATCCACCAAAAATTGACTCTGCTGAAAATGAAACAAAATAGTTTGATCACTGCTAACGTAAAATGGTACCATTCAATCAAAGTCAAACTGTGCCAGGTTGACTTTTGTAAGTTAAAGGGTTGGTTCAAAATGTCACTTGTGCATAAAGATGGCTAGAATAATCTGTGTATATCAGATGAGAAAACTAAAATTTAAATTTTAATCCAGTCCTACTCATGCTTAAGTACATGCCTTTTAAAAACAAATTTAAAAATATATGGGTCAGTAGAACCACTTCTATGCTTAAAATTAACAACATTTTTAAGCAGTTGGCAGGATGAGGGCAACAAAAATGCTACAAGAAAAACGCTGAATTCCTTTGCCTTTTTTGATGGCCTTTGATCTTTCATCTACTATGAGGATGAACAAAACTGTTTGCTCTTCATGCACTAACTGACACAGGGGTTTTTTTGCCTGTGTTGATTTGACTTAGCATAAAGAGCAAATGCATTTTCAGCAATAAAAGAGCAATATACCTTAAGGTTTTTTAAAAAGCAGAAAACAGAAAAGGTCAGCTATTACTGCAGATGCACTGCTTCTTCACTGATGATATCATCAGAATAAAAGTGATGCTCTTGTCAAAAGTCAGCACTTTGACACAAACCAACATCCTTCTAATTTCAAAGACATTTTAATACAGATGTGCAAAGCCATAAAGAACATGATTTTCCAGATATGTTTCTCTTGCCTTTTGATTTTCCTTTTCTTAAAATGTCATTTTTATAAACACAGTCATTTGGTTTTTTGCATGGCACTAAGGTAAAGTTAAATTTTAACTTTTGATTTATATTTCAAATATTCTGCAACTCTTTCTACACGAGTAATAGTCAGATGGGGCTTCTCACTGAATATCTCTTGAAAGCTCTGAGTATCTGTAATCCCTCTCTTAGTATTCATACAGGCATAAGGAAACAAAATTATACACAGGTGCATATAGAAAAAGGATTGCTTTTTCTATTTTGACTGTGAAGGAGGCATGACACAATAAGCAAGGACGTGGGTGTGCCTGAGAGGTCACCTACCTCCAGGGCTTAGACACAAGACTCTAGGCTACCCAGAGGCATTTCCATCTAATTAAAATGTACAGCTGGAATGTCTTCTGGAGGAGGACACCAGTTTAATATATGTGTACCTGTATATACATATATACAAAGCTAATACGTATATACAAGGTATATATGTGTGTGTATATATAAATATATATATACAGTGACAAATTAATGCCTTAGCTTTGTGTTGGTTTAGGATGCAGAAGCTCTAAACTTGGATCTACAGGTGAAGTACTGTTTTTGCATTCTGCATTAAGCTGTTACAGGATGAAATATATAACCAGCTCCTGAAGCAGAGCTGGCAACGCAGTGCTCCTGCACAGCTTCCACAGGTAAGGTAAAGAATGTATGTAGTATATCAAGGCCTCCAGCCTGCTCACCTGGGTTTCCTCTGGAAAGCTGGCACAAGTGAGCCTATAGCCTCTCAGCCACAGGATATTTAACACAGGTCACCCACATCCTGCATGTTAACATCTGTTGTAACAATAACCAGCATCACTTTAAAGAAACAGTGAATTTCATTGCATACCAGGCTGAACCACAGCAGCAGGTTTGCTGGGAAGTGATAACTGAGTGGAGTCCTTGTGGAGCATTGGATGGATTATAATCAGCCTTCATCACCAGCAATGCTCAGTGATGTGAAACCTGACATGCTGCTCTTTATATTCAGTAGCAGCAGACAAAATATGTTTTTTAAGATAAGGTACCAAGGAACTTGGAATCACAGAATCACAGAACACTTTTGGTTGGAAGTTATCTAGTCCAACCCCCCTGCAATGAACAGGGATGTCTTCAAATAGATAAAGTTGCTCAGAGCCCAGTCCAACCCGACCTTGAATGTTACCAGGGATAACTTACAAAGCTTTAAAACCTTTTGGTAGTACTTAGAGAGGTCTTGCAGACGCTAATTGGACGTCTAAACTCTGCCTAAGGTGAGTTTTTAACAGCTAAATCCTAGTTTTGCAACTTTAACAAAATGAAGATAACAAAGGGCTTTTATGACAAAGGACTTGGAAAACAAGAATGATACAAGGTGAAAATTCTCACATCATTGGAACTACTACAAATTAGGAGGTAAAGGCCAGCCTATGCAAGCTGATTGGTATCTTTCAAACATGCATTTTCTCATTAAATGTTTCACTCCAGAGGTGCCATAGTTCATACTCTGGTCTCGTTCACTTCTGCACTTGGGAATGCTGACTGATGATTCAAGAACTGTGGATTGAATACCTCATTTATTTAACCTTTACAGAGACTAGGCAATTTCAAAAACATAGAGTAATATCTTCGCTTTATTTTTGTGCTCAGGAAGTTAAAGTTATGTTTCTTCAGCAGATTTTTTTTTCAGTTATATGTCAGCTGAATTTTCATGTACAAATGTATTCCCTAAATTGAGTGATCATAAGACTTTAAATGTCAACTCAGTATTCATGAGGAATCTTTTGTCTGCATTAAGAGCCAGCTGCTGTCAGTGATATTGGGTTACAGAGCACAAGAACAGCCAGACAAAAAAAAAGAAATCCAAAGTCATTGCTTGATTTGATTGTTATTCACTTTTAAGTACTTTCATTCAACTCTGATTGCTGTAGAATTTGTCTGCTTTATCAGTGTCTTTAAAAGGAGACATTGATGTTTTATGCTGTCTTAAGTGCTAACAATCATCACTGCTAATGAACACGGACTCATTAGTGTCTAAATCATTCACAGCACAAGGGTAGTTCTTTCCCTCTTGAGTTTGCTTTTCCTGGGACAATTCATTTTTATATTAGCTACTACATCTGTTTCCAATACCGTCCATAGATTTTAGTTTGTCCTTTGGATCCCAACACTAAGTTTTTCAGTATAAACGTAGAAGTTTTTATTCAGGAGAAGAATTTTTAGAACCTGCCTCTATCCATAAAAATATACATATTTAGTTTTAGTTTTTGTTTCATTCTTAAATCTATGACTTACAGCTCTTTTAACTATTCCCTAAATGAAAGCTGATATTGTTTTAGTGTAAATAACATTACACTGTGAACCATTAAGGAAACAGGTATACCTCTTGAGCACAGGAGTATTAAAACTGACAGTATTACACAATGAGATTATCGAATCATGTGGGAACAAGTTAAAGAATAAATTGTATAGGCATATATGTTTTTATGTTTGGATCTTATATTTTGGATCCTGAAGAACAAAGCTTTCTTTCAAAAGTGGTTTTTGGTGACATATTATTGTGACCATTTCAGGAAAAGCACAGCACTGCCAAAGACTTGAAATGAACCATAGCCCTAAAATTTCTGAGGAAGAAACTGCAGTGTCCTGAGAAAAAGGAATATTTTGAAACTGCATTACCAACAAAAATATAAAATTAATAGTTTTCCTGTAGGGTTAGACAGTGCAGCAACCCTTCATCTCACACACTATCCAGTAACTCTGGTGAAGCACTGGAATGCCACCTAAACCAAACCATAATCAAATCACATGATTTTGATGGGGATGTCTGTTGGCGATCAAATCACTCTCCCTATGCTGTGAGCTTGGCAATGATGTAGTTTTAGGAACTAAAAGGAACAGTCTGTGGAACAGTTTTTTGTCTATCAGTCTCTTTTCCTCATCTTTGGCTCTTTCTGTCCAGCTAGAAATTGCCTTCTCATTTGAGTACTCTCCTTTTATTTCCATTTGATTTAGACTCACTGAATATTCATAAAAAGAATGTGATATCATCGCATTTTTAGTATCTTTCTCACTAAATAAAAATGACAAACAGTGCCATATTACAGCAGACAGTAGCATAGCAGGAGTGTGCTGGGTTCTGAGAGTCTGAATAAATAACGCAAATAAAAATCATGGCATTTGCAAGAGTGGTGCACACCACACACTGCAGCAATGCTGAACATACAGAGTTCTCTCAGCAACAGAACCAGATGAGAGTGGTTTCAAAGAGTTTTGCAGATTAGTGATTAGAATCTTTGATGCCTAATGAAGAATGAGATTTTCATGTGACTGGGCATTCATTGTTCCCTCTTCACATGAGCACTAAGCAGCAGACTGGAGCAGGAGAGGAAGTGTCACAACCAAAGAAGCTTGTGTTCCTCTTTCTGTGCCTTGGGAGGATTGACTTCAGGAGAAGATGAGAAAACTGGGGGGAGCTCTTTTGGCACCTGAAATATTTTCTTTCCAGGATATGTACACAAACTCTTTCCATCATAGAGGCCATTACCACCTTCTCAGGCCTCTACCATACTGGAGCTTGGGCAGAGGAGTGGGCAGAGAGACGGATACAACTATTTCTTTGTAAAATTTGGATAGAATTGGCCCATTGGTTCATAAGTTACTATATATGAATAGACACAGACACAGGCATTCACACTTTGATTGCTCAATGTTCATTCTTTTCAGGCACCTTGATTGAAAATGTGAAGGGAGGGAGAGGGAACAAGTAAATAATCTGCTTTCTGTATAAAGAGGTCTGACTCCTAACAAGCTGCAGTTCCCTTCGTTTTGCCTCTGATTTCTCACTTTATGTTTAGCATAAAATTCTCATAGGGAGGGAAGAAAAGAAGAAAGCAAATCTCTGGAAAGATGATTTTACTCCACACAGCACTTAATGCATGCAGCTTCTCCCTGAATTCAAAATAAGTGGTTGTCTTGCAAGTTCCATTAAATATAGATATATATGTTTTATGAATGTATCTCCTTCATACAACTTTTCCTCCCTCACAGGATTTCAGCTGACTCTGTTTCAAGAACCCAAGGCTTACCTCCAGTAGAGAAACCTGGCTCAGACTTCTGAGGAAATTGCTACGTTGGAAGAAAGAGCTGTGACAACATCTGCAGAGTGGAACCATGAGAGATAAGAAAGGTAAAGTTGGCAGTGGAGGTAGGATTATTGAAACCGGGTCTGTGAGTGGTTCAAAGATTCTGAAGGAAAAAACGCCAAGGTGGAAAAGAAAAAACTCAGAAGGAAGAAGAAGCAGTTGAAAGAGAACTCAGGAATAGATGAAATCCAGAGAGCAGCAAGGGCCTTTACCTGACTCGGGATCTTCCTGACCTGACCTCATTATTGATTCCTGGCTATCAAGGGGTCTCCGAGTGTCACATGGGAAGGGGTGAAGGCTGAGCACACTAACGTTTAGCTTAGCTCTTTATTAGGTAGCTAACACCCGTACGTGCCAAGCAATGAATAATTGCTATACACTTTATATCTGTATGTATTATGCTGTCATAGTCTCTTTGCAAATAGCTAAAGGTGTCCAAAGTGTTACAAACTGTTACATCAACTGGGGACTTCAAACAGGTAATGACTCAGCCATGCTGAGTTTCTGTGGATGCCACCAAAACCCAAACAGACCAAAAGCAATTGGTGGCAGAGCTTGGACAGAGAGAGAATTTTGAGGTATAACTTCTAAGAGGAAAGGAGTTAAATGATCTGTGCTCTCCTCTGCATGGTCCAGTCTTTGAAATCTGGCTGTTGAAGGGGAAGGTCTAATTGTAACTGCTCAATATGGTAATTTGTGGCCAATTAATGATTCGGGATGCAGGGCTATAAGGCCTAAATGCAAGAAAGGGTTAACCTCTCTGAAAGCAGGAATGCCAGAGACAGATGGACTTCTTGCAAAGGAATAAGGGTTCCCTGGATGATGAGATGAGAAACAACCTCAGCATTGCCTTATAAATCATCCTGGAATGGGAGCACACAGGGTGCAAGCTTAGGGACGACCTTTGGGCAGCAGAGCTGGGCTGGGGAACGGAGCCACAGCTGGGCTGAGGTGCTACCTGCAACCACTATGAGGATTAGTGCTGATGCAAGAGTTCATAAAGAATCTGCTTACGATGCGTCTATGGAGACTGCACGTAGAACTGCAAATAGTGGTAGAACCCTGACCAATGCATTATTCATTAACCATTTCTCTTTTATATTTCAGCACACATATGTGTTTAATTCAGCTCTAGCGGTACCATAAAAATTCCTCAGCACTGTATATATCCCATTTTCAGACTGCTCCCCTGTACCTTTCAACACTTGCTAATCAATCAGGAGCAATATGGTAGCTGACAGGTAAGCCATTTCCCCAAAACTGAAACTGTGACCAGACACTTTGGAAACTTATAGGTGTTTTCAGCCAGCAGAAGAACTGTGGTATGTGAAGTCTCTCTCTTTTAATTGAGGACTTTATTGGAAATACAGTATTCACATCAGCCCCAGACTTCTCACTACATCCTGTGGGCCAATGGCTGGGGCGTTTATACGGATTGCTGTATCAGAAATCCTACCATGATTTCTCTATGATGTCAAACAAAGAAACAGCTTTGAGAGCAGGCACTGAAGCTTTCCATGGCAAATACTTTATTCATGAATCCAGGTAACAAAGCCATTCTAAAATCTTGATGTTTACCAGTCCTTTTCAAAGAATAGCTTATGTTCACCCAGCTTTAGGAAAAATTCAAGCTCTGTGCCAGTCTTGCCTTAGATATTTAAATTTGAAGGAGAAAAGAAAGAAGTAAATTTCTTTCAGTTAATAAGATTTTTCTTTGCCCTTAACAGTGTGTTAAGATCCAATTATTAAAATTATTAGAGAGATGCCACTGCCAGAATTAACTGCAAATGATACCATATGCTGAAGTCAATAATACAGATTTTTATTTAACAGTAATTGTGAGGTAGAGAGATAGATAGAAAGAAATAGGAAAAAGAAAGAGAAAGAATAAGAGTAGAAAGGTCTACAGTCACGCCCTGTTGGATCCTGCCACAAGACTTGATTGTTGCAATTTCGAAGTCTGTTGGTCAAGTGATGGTCACTGTCTTGATCCATCAGGGGTGGGGGAAACTCACAAAACAGCATCCACTGGGTTTATATGTGCTCAGGTTCAGGTGGGAATGCCCAGGTACCTTCCCTTGGGCATGAAGGTAGGATTACCGGAATTTCACACTGAAGGATGTAATGCTGTGGATCACGAGACACTTCAGGAGTCTGACTGTTTAAGACAGTTCAGCTGCCTCTCAGGTCAGCACAGCTGAGTCAACAATAAACCATCAGAAGGGGTGAATACCTTCAGGCTACTTGTGAATGTCCAGATACTTCCGTGGAGGGGAGTTTTCATACCTGAGCCATTATGTAAGGGCTGGTCATCATTTATCACTGGCATTATAAAAAGCACTATCCCCCACTGTGGGATTCAACTCTTCCCAACCTCCTTCCTTGTCTTGTTCAACACCCAGCTGTAGCCTCCTGCGATGGGTGAGCACTGCCCTCTGCACCTGGGCGGCTAAGAGGGCGATTGTTTGAGTCATTAACCAGTCCAGTCTCTCACATAGCGTTTCACACAGTTTGTGGGGTTTCTAGAGGCCCCTTCTTCTATAATGGTCCATTAGTCAGAGAACCAGGCAGCAGGATGTTTCAGTACCATACAGCAGTAGCATGGTCCTCTTATTCCTGGAGAACACTCAAATCACAGACTGTAATTAAAGTAGGTGGAATATATAGAAGGGTGAAAGCTCTTTTAACTGTTCTCCCAAAACATGGATCCACGCATGATTATGAAAGTCAAGGAGAAAGAGGTGTGAAGAGTCAAAGGGAATCAGGTTTCACTTTGACTGATTTCTTTGGGACAGATTAAGACAGGCTTTCTACCTTTGAATTTCTGGGGTATATGTTGACCATTTTACAATGAAGAACTCCTGGGAAGACAATGCACTTTATCGTAGAAAGTCTTCACAGAGCACTAAGCTGACAGATGCAGTGAACAGGCTGGGCACCCAAATCAGAGAACTGCATGATACCATGGAAGTGAGGGAAGTTTTTGTACAAGTAACTGGAGACAAGCGGACCTGATTTCTCTCTGCAGATCTCCAGAGGCTGTTTAGCAAATTTAAGCAGTTCTGCTTCGTAGCTAGATGTACATAATGTTGATGGGTAAACATTTAATTTAGATGGATATATTGGCAAAACTTATTTCTTCCTTGTGATCATCTTGAACCTGCTCACAGTACATTCATGTATGTAACACAGCCAATCCAGCCTATTTGTCTTGTACATGGAATTTATTTCACATCATTTTCAGCACTGCACATACTGCTTAATGCTGGTGCATAACCTTCTTTATTTGCATTTAACTAACTTCCAGGTCATACTGATAAACATATTAATTGAAATAACTTGTATCCCTCTTTCAACAGTATTTAAAACAAGACCTTGCTCAGGATTCTGCAGGGTGCAAACCCACCTAAAAGGAGTAAGTGGAGGATAAAAGAGAGTCTGGGGCTGGAGGTGGTTGTGGTGTGGAGGGGGAAATTAGGCTGACTAACAATGCAAAGGCTGTTCCTGCTTGAATACTGATGAGCCAAGTTATCTATGCTGGCCACCTGCCTAACTATTTATTTCCTGCCAATGTTTGATTGCTTGTGCTGATCTTTGGGGAACTGTTATTGTGTGAATGCTGCTAAATGATTTTAATCTTTATTTTAATTCCTGTAAGCTTTTAATATAATTGTAAAAGATAATATGTGATTTGTGTGTTGTCTGATTGCTAAAACCTTTGTGCAGTAATAAATGAGTATTGAAATTCCCTATGGAAATTCTGGAACATAGCCAAAGGGCAGATAACTGTGGGTAAAGGCTTAACTGAACAGCAGCAAAGTGTTGCCACTGTCCTTGCTGGAGATGCACACAGAACACTTTGGTTATGTCAACATAGCACTCTTTATCTCTCCTTAGCCTGTGTAAGAGGCTGTTTTCTCAGCCTCTCTGCACTCATTCTGTTTTGGCATTACCTATAACTGCATAGCCAATCGTGAACACTCACAAGTCTTCCCATGAGCTCAAATTCCCACAGCAGAGCTGTACCCATACTCAGGGACCACAAAACCCAGCCACTTCCTCATGTTTCTTCTCTGCTCCTGAACATAATCTGGGGCATAGCATGTATTTCCCATGGTCTCAAGGCTCTTCTCCATGTTAGATGCTGAACTCGGGCTCAATTCTTCATCCTACAGATCAGTGGCACACGACTGCCACTACCATGCTGTTGTCCATAACGCTGCTTGGTCTGGACCAAATAGCATTCTCCAAAACAGTGATGAAGCCCCAGCTAGAAGGGCCAAACCAGGGCTAAGGGTGCAGCTTTTACATGATCAGACTATTTTAAGAAATGAGAACTTTTGCTGTATGAGTGAGAAATAGCTGGTGATGGTTGACAATATAGTTTAAAGAACTGGAACTGCGGAACCACTTCTGTTTAGTGTAAGCAGCAGAATGCGAGAAATGGTCTGTGCTGAGTCCTGGGAACTTCTTCTTTCTACTGACCAAGTAAAACTTCCACAGTCCATTTTCTGGATGGGGAGGAAGAGGTCTGTGTGTAAGGCACAGTCATGCCAGTGACTGTGTGTGGTGTGTTAGCCTGGGGCACTCTGTAGGTACAAATTCTGCAACACTCACAAATTCTTGTTGTCTAACCTGCCCATCCACTTCTGGGATCTCTAAAAATATTACTCAGCATTGCCAAAGATGAAGGAATAATAAAAATTGAGGACAGAAGAGAGCCATCGTAAGTACCACATAAATCTCTCTCTCAGTATTTGTACATATATTTATATATATGTGTGCACACACACACATATATACACACTCTACATGTGTGCACATTTACACACACTCTTAGCAGGTTTTGGCTACTCTGATTTAGAAATCCACCTCCCCTCCATGGAATTCCTGGAGATCACTCACATGCTGGACAGACAATCATGCATTTGCAGAAGTCCAGAGCAGCGTCATGACTGAGCCACAGTCTGGGCAGCCATCCAGTCCAGAGCCAGCCATCCCTGGGCAGCAGCCAAAACATGGGCTAAGGGTTCAGCACCCCAGAAGAACCACGGAATTGTGTAAGTCAGACCAGAATTTATAAACAAAGAAAATCCAGTACAAAGCATGTAGAAAAATATCATGTAATTCTAAAAGCATTTTACACTGAGAGCAAATGTAAGCATGATTTTGGAAAGGTGGAATTGGCTGTGTGTTCCAAAAATACAGGGTAGGAAGGCAGGTTATCCAAAACACATACACCAGAATATTTCTCCAGTACCATTACATATTAAGACCCAGATCTCTTCCTAGTGGTAAAATGTTTCTTTATATCTCCCAGCCACTAAAAAAAGTAAAATATTTCAGTCTTAAAAATTTAAGTATTATCTGCACTGCACCTTAGATGCCTTTACTGAGTGCCAGGAACCTGTATGAGATCTGTATGCAGCAGTTGTTCTGTTTATACAGCTCTTCATCATCAAGCATAAGAATTTAGATATATCAATACAGTAAAAAAATATTCTAGAGTTACCACATAATTCTGAGGAAAAAACCCAGTAAAATTATGGGTTTTTCTAAACTGCCTTTTATTTATTAACTTTGTTAATGTTGTTAATGCATGTGACCTTGCTGCTCTGCCCTGGTTGCTGGTACAGCAGTGTCAGGCACACTCCCAGCACCTGCTGTGTTTCAGTTACAGAGAGATACAATCAGCAAAACTGGCTATCCTGTTTATTTCTCTTTTCTTCACACAACCATGTTCAGAGACCTGAATAATGTGATACCTATCATCTTCATATTTACTTTCGCCTTGAATAGTCTTTAATTTTTTTATTACTCTAATAGCACTCAGAGAATTAAAGTAAAATAAAAATTAAAAAAAAAAAAAAACCAAACAAAACCACCAAAACAAAAAACAACCCAACAAAACCCCCAAATCCAAGATGTATGTAACTATGTTTGGCATAATTACATGTGAACATGTTTACAGGGCAGACTGAAGCATAACAGAGAGGTATGTGAACTAGCTTTAAATTGTACGTATAAAATCATTCCACTTTGGCAGCACACCGGTTTGACATACAAAATCTATAATACACTAGTCAAGAGAGGCCAGCTCAAGGGAGAAGCTGTGGGAGACTGAGAAGGAAAAAAGCAACCACAAAACCTAAGCTGAGACTAGTTCTGTTACACATCTATTGCTGTCTTTTACTTGAACACACGTAGCTATGCACCGACAGGAACCCCTATCCAACTGCCTTTGGCCAGACAGTTGCTGCATTAACTGCAGGTGTAAGGTGTGCAGGCTAAAACCACAGATTTCAGAGAACATGTTGCCTCTAGTTGCTGCTGTTGCTGCTGTAGCAGAGTCTGCTGAGGCTGTAGCATATTAGCTGCAGGAGGACGCTTCCATGTGCAAAAACGTGGAGAAATCCTACCTCCTCCTTGGATCCATAGAGTTTATGCTTGTAAAGTCTACCATGACAAGAAAGAAGATGTTACTTTAGCACCCCCAAACCACGACTGGGCAGTCAGATGAAAGTGGTTTAATTAATGAAGCCTGTTTTCACTTTCACAATTGGTACAGTTATGTATCACCTCAAATTGAAAACCAGCTTTTCTGTTCTCTCAGACATGGCTAGTATTTAAACATTTATACACAGCACTTAGAGAGTTCTTTCTACTGCTCAGGAGACTTTGAACAACCTTGATGTTCATGTTCATTGTAATTCAACTTGGTTTATGCTTTGGGTTTTCTTGGTTTGCTTTGTTTTTCACTCCAGTTTAACGTTTAGCTTTAAAAGTCATGCTGATAAAGAGAGTTAGCTATACCAGTATCTGTTGTTCTGCAAATAAAAAAAACTCCATTAAATTTGCAATGTATATGTTACCACTTGACACTTTGAGCATTCACAAGACACCTAAAATCAGAATGGGAAATTCAGTTCAGACCTCATTCACAGAACAATTGAGGCTGGATGGCACCTGTCAAGATCATCTAGTCAAACACTGTCCAGTTGAAGGGTCAAGTAGAGCAAGTTGTATCTGACTGCATATTGAATGTCACCAAGGATGGAGATTCCACAACCCCTCTGAGCAACCTGTTCCTGTGTTCCATCACCCTCACAGTAAGAATCTTCATAGTTTTAAGCAGAAGTTCCTGTTTCATTTTGTGCTCATTGCCTCTTGTCCTGTACCTCGGCTGCTGATAACAACTCTTTAAGCCTGGCATTTCAACCAGCTTTCAGTCCGCTTTCCTGGCCATTCATCTAGCCCGTACTTCATTAGCTGTCTATGAAAATATTACAGGACCGTGTCAGAAGGCTTCCTAAAGCGCAGAAAAACATCATCTACTGCTCTACCTTTCTCCATTAAGCTGGTCTTCTACTATAACAAAACACAAAATGCTAGACAAATTATAAAAATTTAAATTAGAACAAGGACTTCTACAAAAAATGAAAAAGACAAACAACATTTTACCTGAACCTATTTCAAAAGGCTAATTTGAACTTCATAAAAAGCTATAGTAATACTTATTAACTTATTCTAACTAATACAACTCTATACAGAATCAGACTATGTAAATTCATTCTATTCTGGGAAAGACTAAGGATGAGAGAATGGAATACACAACACCTCACACCATACCCACTCATTTTGTGTACAACAATCTTTGTTTTTCCCCTGGTATCTTATTTCTGGCAACTTTAGTCCTGAAAAACATATTTTACTTTATGTATGACAGGGAGAAAAATGAACTCTGGTTTCATAGCTTTACATAGTTGCTCTACCTGTAACATTTAACAAAAGAATAAATTTAAATATATTTTGTCACTAATCTAGTGACAATTATACACATTGAAACATTCTTATTACATCAGCTTTCAAATACAACCACACGTGCTGTGAACATTAATGCATGCAGTTTGAACTTAAACTACCCCTGTGTTCTCTCAAAATAATCTTCCCCAAAAGAAAGAAAAGCTACATCTGCTAAAAACATCCAAAAATAATGCTAAATACATTTTTTCTAAGTGAAAATAATTTTGAGGTTGATGTCTTTTAATTTCCTTGCTTCTAGAAAGCAACATGGAGAAACATTTTAATTATACCTACAAGTTCCACCTTAACTGCTAGGTTTGTATAATAAGTCGAGTTTACAGAGCGTTCTCTCATTCCTATCCCCTCACAGCAAAAAATAGTACCGTAAAATTTTATAGGCCCATCTACTGTTTAGTGGTAAAACAGCTGTTACCAGCTGGAGATGCTTTATGCTCAGTTGAACGACATTAAAAGGCATTTCCCTAGTCACCTTTGAATGAACATTTTTTAATCCTTCTCATGACATTCTATAACTTCAAGCCCTGTCGCTGTGAGCAGCACTGACGGCAAGGAATGGCACAAGTCTAAGTTCAGAAGGGAAAGCAATTCTGAATCTTTATTAATTAATTAATTCATCTTTTTATAACATGAATCGCAAAGAGTGCGTTGAATGGCATAAGACAATTGGGTGCTCGGCCATCCACCCCTTGAGGGGATTGGTCAAGCTCTAAGACACTTATTCCAAAATATCAGAAAGCTAGAACCATAACAATCTTGCATAACAAACCCAGGTGCAAGACAAGGAGTTAGTTTACAAAAACTCATAGCAGTGTTTTCATAGCTTCTGTGAGAACTGCAGAGTTCTCACAGAACGCTGCAAAAAAGCTGATTTTTCTACCAAAGCTTTTCAACATCGACAAAGCCCCTCTTTTGAAAGAATTTAAACTGCAATTAAACACAGATTAGAAAGATCAAATGGCTTTTGATTGTATTTTAACAGAAAGAGTGACACCAAGTATTGTAAAAACCCCATAAGCAAACTACAGCTTTTTAAAATCTCTCACCAGATCACTGAGATGCCATTAACAGAATGGCACATCTTACCTGTCATTTACTATAGCTGAGAGATTTTGACTAATTTCACCTGAAATTCTGCTTTTCAAGGATATTAATACAGACTCTTAAAATATACAGATGTACTCTTTCAGAAAAGAGTAACTGGAAATTTGTGGGGGTCGGTGATGCCTTTGTGTAGGGGCGAACAGAAGCATCCCCTGGGATGCTCTGTTCCTTGGTATGGTCTGTCCCGGTTTGAATCTCCCGGTTGGCTGTAAGCCTCGTCACTCCCCTGGCATTCTCCCATTGGTCCCCATTCCCTAATCCCACCTTTCCCCCTGGCCCCGGGTAAAACGGGGGCCCTCGGGATCGGGTTTCAGATTTGCTTTGGGAGTTCGGCTGTACAACATGGAATAAACCATCCAGCAGGATGAGAAGCGAATCTCCTTCCTGCCTCTTTGCTACCTGACTGTATTACCGAATATTCCCCAGGTTCTGGGGGCTGGCGGGACCCCACAGAGCCGGGCAAAAATTACGGTAATAGAAATTGAGTAAACAGGAACAACAGTTTTTAAGTGTTTCACCAAACAGATGTACTACAGTAAAGAGGTGACAAGCTTTTCACAATTTTTTAATTTGGTTCTGGAAAGGAGTCCACATCCAAACTAAATACCAGATGAATATCAGGGCGACAAAAGAAAGGTGAGGATTTCCCTAACAGAGAGAAGTGAGGCTTTCCTTCATTCATTCAAATCCCTGTTGTGTCAAGGGATGCAAGTGGGCTGCTCCACGAGGGAAAGCGTGCTGAGGGAACAGCAAGACGGGCACAAGGCAGTATCCTCACCAACAAAAAGCACAGTCCCACCATACAAGCCCCACTCAAAAAAAAGAACAAAGCAGGCCTGGTGACAGGAAATACGTGGGCAGTGACTATTACATTTTACCTATTGAGTACACGTTAAATAATAAGGGAACTGCTAATACACTAAGAGGTATCAATACAGCCCTCCCAATTAACCTTTCATATAACATTTCCCAATTCTTTTTACAGGAACTTTTGTATTAACATGACCACAGAAAGTACTGAAGAAAGAGGTCAGCTAAAAAGTGACTCCATGTGGTCTGCCCAACTTCACTTCTGTTTGATACCAATATTGACATAACAAGAAACGAAGCCTCAACTTTTCTCCCCTTACAGTTAATGCATGAATTGTCTAACAGTAAAACAAGAAACTAAGTTTTGTGCTTTTCAAAAGTTACTGCTTACTAAAAATAAATACCAGGCAGACTTTAAAAATAGATTTTATTTAGTAATTGTAAAAATATATATTGAACTGGATATTTGGAAATTAATCCTACAATAAGCTAAGAAGCTTTTTTAAAAGATAAACTGATGGTTAATTGTAAAAGCCTAGTCCTGTCACACTTCACAGTTAAAATGTAACAAGGACAGGAGGTTATTACAATTTTTAAGTAATTGATTTGCATTTCATACACATATAGGTCATTATTAATTACCACTTCAATGAAAAGTTTAGATTCTATTGTACAAAGGCTATTTACACAAAGAAACATGGAATCTACACAATATCCTAAAATCAAAGTGCTTCTGAGGCTGTGTGGTGCTCAATGCTAAAACCAATGTAAGCAAATTAAAATAGTACAGATGAAATTTATAAATTACTGAATTCTCCACCATATGGAATACATACAAAACAAGTTACAAAAACATGAATGTGATTGAAAATTGATAACAATAGATAAATAGCAGAATCTCCATAAAATAATAAATTATTGTCTCCACTTTGAACAAGTGGCAAGTGTTATTAAATCTAGAAAGCATTATTAAAGCTAGAAAATACCAGCCAGTTTCAAACATATTTATTTAAAAATTCAGATCTCTCCTCAGACCTGTTTGTGGATTAAAAGGTTTAAATTATTTATCTTGTGGTGTTTCTTTTCCCCTTCAACATAGCTTTGCATCCTCTTGCTTCCGCAACAATAAAAGCCTTCCTCTGATTTCCGCAATTCAGCGTTATTCTTTAGCCGGAACCAGCTTTAAACAGACATAAAAACACACGAAAAATTTAGGATAACCTCACAAAATACCAGTCCAATCATGCCTTTGCTCCAATCTTAAAAGCTGCTTTAAACTAAGTACTGATTTTCATTCTTTGCGACTCCTTCCTCCACTGAGTGTGTTACCCACAGCTCAGATACAATCTTAAATTTTTTTCCAAATGTTCTCCTGAGTGCTTTCATCTCTTCTACCCGTGAATGATCTTCTCCTACAACCACATGGGAGACACCTTCTTCGAGCTGAGAAACTACTTTTGCACCATAGAAACGGAGTTCCAAAGCTCTAATTGATAGTGTATTTCCAGGGATTTTGCTTTTGGGCTCATTAACAACAGCGTAACAGTCCACATAAATAGTGCTTCCTCTGAATATACCGAGCTGACAACTGTTCCCCCAATAACGTTCTTCTACCTCTGCAATCAAGTGCAGAGGCATTGCCTTATTGTCTTTCATTCTTGAGAACACTTCCTTGAGCTGTGCAACATCTGTGTTTGCTGTGTAACTGTCTCCATAACAATCATACTCACGAGCAAAATGTTCTTTTGTGTCAGGAGACATGTGAATCATAAAGGCTGGTTGCCAAGGCACCAGCATTTTGGTTTGAAAACACTGAAGGAGCCACTCTGCCCTCACCACATCGTATTTGTTGGAAGCAATGATGTTTTTCACTCTGACATTCTCAGCTCCTACAATGACACAGTAAGTCTCCGGCCCCGGGTTCTGCACCACACTGCCACCACATTGGGCTATTCTGCTTTCCAGCTCAGACTTTGAGTATTTTCCCGTTCCTGTCATAACACAAAACTCAACATCTTCAAATACATTTGAAACCTTGCTTACACTAGAAAGATCAGGAGCTTTAAATTGCTCAGCTATGCCAATTATCTTCCTCACCTTTGAAACAGTTTTCCTTTTTTTTTCATGTGGCTCATCATACTCATCTATATGAAGGTGCTTAGATGCCAGCTTTCCTTGTGCTTTGCTTCTGAGGTCTTCTAACATGTCTGAAGTCATGCACTCGTACCATTCTTTGTCTTCCCTTATCTTCTCAATTCGGGGGAATCTCAAAGTGCAGTCAGTTTTGTACATATCACTGTCAACAATCTCAGCTGCCTTGATCTGAACTATGACAGAGTTGCAAGGTTCAATGTACATTTCAGGTTTTTCAGTTCCACACAAAATGTTACCAGGAGGGTCCTTCCTATGGTAGGGCTTCCAGTGTTTAGCCAGTTTCAAGCCTAGATCATACAACTCTTTCATAGTATAGCCAGAGCCAACACGACAAATGGAGTGGAAAGTGGTCGGTTTTTCATTTGGAGGGGGCGTCTCTGCAATAGCGCATAGAAAATGAGACATCATTCCACCACGAGACCCCTTCCCCCAGTATCCACCAACAATTAAAAGGTCCAGTTCATCCATCAGTCCATTGACATATTCTGGCTTGATTTTTAACCAGCCTTCCCCACGTTTGTCAGGCTTGTATGTAGACATGGGATCTTTTACCATAATCCCTTCCTCTCTGTTATCTATTGCTTCATTTAAAGCATCAATTACTTCTTTTCTTGTTCTGGCACTTCTCTTATGGACAACATGTATCCTGCCCTTTACCGGGGTAAATACACTACTTAATATTTCATATCTTTTGCTTAGTACTTCATGCCCCAACTTCTGATCATTAACCATCAATACATCAAATACGCAGAAGCAGGTCTGCAGATCAGAGTCCTCCACCATTCTTTTTATGTCAAATTTGTTTCCTTTTTGCATAAAGGTTTGTGTCTCAGGATTGTAAGCCATCATTTCACCATCGAGAATGCAATTTTGTATATTGCTCTTAAATACACTATGAATAAATGGTGTTAATGAACCTTCAAGGGGTGAAGCACCAAACTGCTGAGTATAGTCAAACCCATTTCGGGAAAAATACTTGTACACATCCCCATCTTTGTGCATCTGCATACGCTCACCATCCAGCTTAGTTTCTATGTAGAATGTCTGGTTACTCATTTGTTTCTCAATTTGCTGGACATCTGCAATAGCAGCAAGCATTGGTTTAAAGGCAGAAAACAACATGATAGAAACATCACTAAGTGAGACAGAGGGATCATGCAGTTGTCTGCAAACTTTTTCCAAATCAGTAGTAACATTGTGCAATTCAGCAGCATCAGGATGAAAAATGGAAAATATAGTTTGTTGGCTAACACCAAGCTTTAGATCCTTTATAATCATTCGGATAAGCCATTTTTGTTCCAGTGCCGTGCTCTGGGTAATTAACTGAAGAAGACTTTTCTTTAACTGACCCTTGTTTTTAGCAGCATTATTATTAGCTATTGCGTCTAAGTGTTCATTGACTTGTTCTATTGTCAGTCTACCTTGTTTTGGGCTCCTAGGTTTTAGCACAAAGTATGCGATCATTGCAAAATCTCCAGCATCTCCACGTGAGCCTGTAGGTGTTCTGTAATTTAAAAGCTTTGCAGCATCCTTTCCATCTTTTGGTAAATGAAGCAGTTCAATATAGAGTTTCGCAAGCATAGTTTCTTTAATTCCATATGCCATCCTTTCTCTTTCCAACTGTGGGAGAATAAGTCGCATAGCTGGGTAAAAGGAATCTGTGACGTCTTTCTCTTTTTGATGAAGTGCATCATGGAATTTCCTCCAGGAATCCAGAAAATCCTTGAAATACTTGGTTTTCTCTGGACGAGATTTACACTTCTGTATTCGCTCCAGAGTAGAACACAGATCTGCAAAAGGCACGTGAGAGGCCACCGTTTTTTTAGGAGGAGGCTGTGAAACAGGTGCAGAAGCCATCAGTCTGTTTTTCACTGGGAACAAAACAAAATTATATAATTATAAAAAAAAAACGCCATCGTGTTATTCTGTCTAAAAAAAACCCCATCTCTAACTAGGATTTAAGGTTCTTCTCATTTTTCTAACTAAGATCTAACCACTATCTTAAAGGTCACTGGCTGGTTCCACTGTCCTCAGTTAAGGGTCAAACGCAGCAGCGAAGCTTCGACACTGAAACACCGGCATCACCCCTAGGCAGAGGTCTGCACGGCAGGAGAAGGCACCGCGCTCCCCTCCCGCTGCTGCCCAGGCGGGACCTTTCACTGCTCGGAGACCGATTTCCTCCTCCGCCTTCCCCGAGAACGCAGCCTGCCCCCGACACCACCCGCCTCGGCCCCTGTCGCCCGGCTGCTCCGTGCCGGCGGGGGGTGCGGTGTCCAACGGGGCCGGACGCCGCTCCCGGTGCTCGTCCCGCGGAGAGGGACCGCACCCGCGCACCCCGCATCCCCCGCACGGCGCTGCCGTGGCCACAGCACCCGCGGGACACCTCCCGCTCCGCACGGGCCCAGACAGCCGGGACGATGGAGGAACGGCCACCCCAGGGGAGACTCACGGGGACCCGCAGCTACCTGCGGAGCCGGGTGACAGCGACCTCACCCCACCCCGGAAGAGGCGGACCGGCCTGTGACGCTGCGGTCCGCGCTCCTCCCCCGGGCCGGGGCGGGGAACGGTGGCGGAGCCCGGGGCGGGGAAAGGCGGGCAGAGAAGGGAGAACGGCCGGGCTGTGCCCTGGAAGCGGAACCGCGGCCGCGGTGACTTCCTGCCTCGGGAGGAAGGAGTGGTGGTTGAAGTTGCGCGTCGGGGTCTGCGCTGGCCCGAGGCACCGGCGGCGGCCGCCCGGGAGGATGCAGCGGGTGGGTCTGGCGGCGCCTCGGGCCCGTCGCGGCTGCGGCACGGGAGGGGCGGTCCCGGCCCCGTGAGGCCGCGCCGGGGCGAGCGGGAGCCGGGGTGGTGGGGGTGGCCGCCGGGTTTGGGGTCTC